>APFE030154456.1:4679-48595 GCA_000404065.3 Pinus taeda | reverse complement strand
GTGATAAGTTAATACCAATTTAATCTAAAAGGGACCCATTTCATATTATAGTTTTCTAAAGTAAAATTTTATGAAATGGGGGGTTGTTGTATAGCACAACAAGAACCAAAGATGCAGCCTTGCCATAAAACCTAGGAAAGAGATATGAACCCAAAAACTAATGAGCCTACCATTGAACTAACCTATTCAAAAAAGAAATAGATAAGAAACAAAGCTGAATAGAGATAATTGTTACCAAATGTGGAGAGATGTTTATGGAGAGGTCGAGTTTGAATGCTCCGTTGGAGGCTAACAAGGAGAAGTTTGTGTATATAAGCACAAATCTAGCAATAATTGGCATGATTAGCTTTGAGAGCACTACATACTTTGGATTGCAAGTTACTGCTAATGCCAAGAAACTGAGCACTGACAAGGTGATAATTCAGAAAGCAACAATTACACTCTTTTGGGAGACACTAAAATGGGAATTGGAGCCTAGCATGCCAGAAGGGTTGAATTATGCGTAAACCCCAAGAACAATCTAACTGTTTGGTGGAAATTCCAATGGTGGGCTTCTTGAATGCATGATAATAACATGAGTTTGGAGAAAATATAATTCCAATTATGTTTTGAGCATAGAGAGAAGCCACTGTGAATGCCAATTGAGACTTCATGTACTCTCTTGTGCCTCCCATGAGGCTCGAATGATGTCTCCCTTAATACAATTTTGTGCCATTAACAGTGATATGACTATAGTGCATGCATTGTGCCTGGTAAGGTAGGAAATTTCGACCCCTTTCAATTGCAATGTTATCATTTCAAGGCAATGAGTAAATGCTTACTTATGGCATGCTTCTAGCAGAGTCAACTCTTTAAATTAGATTTTATAATTTATGAATATTTTTCATTTGGTTATATTTTCTAAGTGAGTTAATTAGTAGACAAACTCAACCTTTTTTTTTTAAGTTCCACCTTGAATTACTTTTTTTTTTTTCAAATTTGACTCTAGTAATCCAAAAATGCAATTTTTTTAACCGAAACTTCCATAAATTATATGGAATTATAACTTTTACTTTTTTTTTTAAAATAAAATTTGAAAAAGAAAATATAAGAGAGATTAAGTTTTCTAGTTATAGTTGTTTTTTTTAAGAACGATGTGTATACTTGTGGAGTGTTGTCACCAAAAGCATACAAGCCCGGTCAAGTTTGAATGCCCAATAGAATCAATTTTATCCCCTACAAGTGTCTCTCAACCTCAATCCCTCCTCATGAGATTTGAACTAGTAACTTATTGAAAACTAAACCAACACAAATCTACTAATTTACACCTCATAAATTTTCCATTTTAATAAACATCAAATTTTTCACTTCAAATTTTTTTTTTTTTAACTTTACTCCAATTCCTTGCATTTTATATTGAGGAAATAAATTTTGAAGACTCCATTTTGAATTTCTAAGGAAAAAGGCCATGAAAACTCTCCAAGGGATTTTTGTTGTCATGTATATAAAAGAAATCAATCTTGATTCGTTTATCTTTCTATGTTACAGATGTTTTATGTCTATTTTAACACGTCTAAGGATGTTTTATGTCTATTTTAACATATTGATATCGATGTTTTTTTCGCAAAGTAGTTCCTATTTTATAATTTAAAACAACATTTTTGAACTACAAAAGAGAAAAGAGAAGGGCTACATAGTAGCTAGTCCCTGTCGCTTAGTTAAATATAGCTAAATTAAAGTAGAAAACAATAAAAATACAAAGATTTAAAATTTTAAAATGTTATAATTAGATTAGTTTTAAATTGTGATTAAATGCATTATTAAATTTTGTAAATTAACATTATTATCCTTGTCGTGGGCAGGTATTACACATTCGGTAAGTCATCGACTACTGAATTAGTGAGCTACTGACCAAAAATTAAAAATCACTGTCTAATGTGAACATTATAAAAACAAAAGTATTTATTTTTAAAAATATTTTGTCTTATTTTTTCTTACACTATTGGTTATGGTCCTATTTGCAAATGATTTCACTGCACTAATAGCAGTGAATATAAATCAATTCTCCTATGAAATGGACAGAGTTCATACTGACAACAGTGACTACTCCTGCCACAAATCAAATCCTCTGGCGATCTTCGCAGTTGAAATGTACATAGTACAAGGCTGGTGGAATTCCTCCTCTAAAGAGACTGTAAACGTCTACAGGAATAAATCTTCAAAGCTGATTTCTGTTAGAGCTTTGGTACCCAAGCTTAGATTCCCAATTTTCGTTACCTTTAAACGGAATGTGTCAATTGAAAATGCTGGAAGGCATGCACGAATGTGCGAGAATCTGTTGAAATTATAAACTTATAGTTGGTCCATGAATTTGAGACCAAATTCTCAGCCTTCATATCTTATTTGTTGAAGTTATGCAACATCGACTCCAAGGGATCTGCACACATAGAATCTGACGCTTTCTCCATTAAATGTTTTTTGAATGGATATGAAAAGACAATTGAATTCTAAACAAGACAACCATCATTAATACTCCCATGAATATTTAATTTACTTTTTTAATAAAAATTTAATTGTATGAAAATGATCTCAACTTCTTGATAAGAAGATTTAAGACGAAGCCTTGCTTTTAATTGTTGGATTTTGCTTGTATTCTACAAGTCTTGTTATTGTACCTGATGTGGCAACGTTAACATATAGATCATTATTTAATGCGTTTAGGGTTAATTAGTTTTATATTAATGATAAATTTATATTCTTTTATATAAAATACTATATCCGTTATTATATTTTAACATTCAAAATTATTTAGGTAATTTTTATTCAATTATGGATCGAGAAACTTATTGCAAGGCCCATAGTAGGTGGATTAATGCCCACCGTTTTCAATCATTAATTTATTTTAAATTCAAAATTAAATGAATTAGAGTATGATTATACAAGTTTTTCTTATTATACCTGCTACAACAAGGTATAAGTGCAGGGATAATAAGAGCATACTCTCTCATCATACAACCACCCAATAAGATTGAAAATTATTCACAATTACATCAAAATAAGTCATAACCTTACGAGTAAGTAATATCATCTTCAATATAATAAATTTATTGATTTAACCAATTGTTGTAGTAGCTCCAGCCACCCTCCAAAATTTTGGCTTGCATGCAAATTTCGGAGCATACCTTGGATCCTGCGATCAATCATCCTTGGTCACTTGTTAGTAAGCTGATGATGTCAAGATCCCTCCTTGATCTTAAGAGTTTTCCGTGTTCTCATCTTTATGCAGCATGTGTCATCTTTAGGCATAGGGGTTGTTGTTTTTCATGCAAAGGGGATGTTGTTTTGCTTCAAGGGAAATCATGAACACATGATTTGTTATCATGACATAGACATGTTTCACACTCACTACACGCACTCTTGTCATGAAGGTTGCTGCATCAAGCAGAGTATGTTTATACATTCTGGATGGTCTACGTTGTATCACTAAGTGTTGGTGTGCGATCACAGTCAAGTCTTATCAATGTTTACACATGTTTCATTGATCTCACACTTAGCTAATTTCCCAAGCAGCTTAGCCTCATCCAGCCTCTTGGAACTATGTACTTTTCTTTGCAACCATCAAGCTTCCTCCCTTGCCTTCTAAAACCATACAGTGCACAGAGACCCCAACCAACACTGCTCTCTAGAAATGTGTAGAGTAGTTAGGCACCTAGCATTGCTCTCCAGAAATGTGCTAAGAAGTCTAGCTACCCTGCACTCAGAAACTGCACATAGGTGTCCTCCCATGCCCCCCATCTTGTAACTGTGTCATGTGCCTCAAAACTATGTAGTGTTGTCCAAGTTGTCATGTCGGTCTTGCATGCAGAAACTGTGCAGATGGGCCTGCCATGGCCTCATCCTGGAAGCAATCACTTCCTGCTAAAACCACGTTGATCCATCACCCAGTGACTACAGGAAAAAGTGACATGTTGAGATCACTCCCAAGGAGTTAGGGAGAAAGACCAAGAAACCAAGTAATGGAAAATATCAGGACCACATGCAAACTTCGTTAGATGCATGATCATCTCGAGGGTAAGTATGGTAAGTAAAGAACACCTTTCGAAGTACACCTCTTATTTGAGTTTTCATGACTGCTTGTCATTGTCATATCATCCTGTCCTCAGTAACATGCATGTGCACAAACACAAAAAACATTTCATGTGTTTCCTCTACATGTCTTGATTCCTTTTCATTTGTTTGACCAACTGTCGTCTTCGACATGTTGATTTCTATGTCATGCTTGTGAACTTGTTCTGATGATGTTGAAGGTTTTTGTATGAGTTGTGTTCATTATGTAAACATCTATCGCACTCACACATGATGTTGTAAGCACTGTCGTGCAATTGTTGTCATGGTCATCCAAAGGTCTATCCGAAGTGTTGCACTTGTCATTTTCATCACTAGACAATCCTGTAGTCAGTCACACTGAGCATATGTTGTCTTGTTGGTTTGAGATGTCTTGTCATCAAGTCATGTTGAGTGTGGGCTCACAAGGTCAGGTATACACGAGTTCACTCGCTCACACACTTAATCTTTTTTCTCAAGATCTATCGACTGAACCACCCTCCATCGGCTGGACATCCACTGAGTTTCATAGCACAACATCATCCCTTAGTGACCAAGCGCTATTGCCTAAAACTGCGCAAAGCTTAAGGCTTCCTTCCAGCTAGTGTGTAATGTGAAATTCTGGAATCATCCTGGTTGACTGTCACCCAGAGCAGCACAGAAGTTGCCCAAGAATCCATCTCAATCTGCGTTGCCTGCAAGCCAATCCATCAAGCCTCTCGCTGGTCAATCAGATATTTTGACCAGGTAGTGACCCTGGGCTTCACTCCTTCCAAAAATTATGCATACGTTGTCAGCATGCCTACCTCCATTGATTGAAGAAATTGTGTAGACAAGAGGGACAAGCACGCACTGCCGATCGCTGCACTGTCTTTGAATATTGTGTAGTTCTGTTAGTCAGTCCCCCTGCCAGTCGACTTGTTGCTCCTAAAAAAATGTGTAATTTTCTTGTACTGTCCACCAGCTACTCGACACCCCGCTCAGCCTGAAAACTATGCAGACATGTTCAGCACAAATGCCTCCCAGTTTTGCGCACTTTTGGCTAGCAAGCACCCACATCTCGCTCCCAACCTCCCCTGAAAATCTACAAGACGATGAACAAGATGAACAAGGAGTGCATGCTAGAAGAATTGATCGTGGTTAAATGAACACACGAAGCATACCAAGTAGCAAGCGAAGGAGACACATGCGCATGCATGAACTATCAAGCGAACACCAAGACCATTGAAGACTTCGTGCACTCTGTTATGCAGAGGTGAAACTATGGTACACCACGGGCACACTCATCACTCAGTAGCACAACGGCTCGACATGAACAACACAGTCAGCATGTGCATACCTGCAGCGTCATGAGTCGCCTCGGCCACATCACTACTTTGGGTCATAATTGTATAATCAACATAACGTAACGTGGAATTCTAAGAGACCCAGATATGAAGTTGAAGGGTCATGTAAGTCGAACAGTCAGAAGGGTCGGTTTCACCTTTGGCTATATATATCCCTCATTTGTACATGCAAAGGGATTTTCACCTTGGCTCCTCCCACATAGCCTTGAGTGTCTGTAGTATTTTCTTTGAGGAGTGAGCAGTGGCTCCAACGCCCCACTATCGGGGTTAGTGATGTAATGGTGTACGGATGTGTATTGGAACTTTCACTTAATTCAAAATCTTGTTAACAGGTTAACATGTTTCCACACATGTATTGTATTCATTTGTAACACTATTCTTTGGATGCTTGTAATGCATGTTTCTTTAACTTGTATTAAGACAGTTGAACTATTTCGATTGTTTTAGTACATATGTTATTGGAAATGTGTTGTATCAATTGTTAATGATGTCCCACTTATGTGGAATATTCCGTTAGACACTTAACATATCCATTCTCGTAAACTTGTTATAACAACCATCGCACTCGTGTTGACTATTCCGTCAGGTGTTGCACGTGCTATCTGTTCACCTTGTGTTTGTGATTGTTGCATCCGTGTGGACTACACCACCGGAAGCTACACATGTCTTGTTGTGTTGTGTGTCTCTAACAAATTTGGTACTATTCCCTTTCGAATTGAGACTCTCTCTCACCCTCTCCCTCTATAGTGAAAGAACCTTGACATAGGCGACACTAAGCACTCACCAGGCATGCGAACCTCATTGTGCGAAGACTAAGTAAACCACTTTTGTGAGCTGACAAGCAAGAGCTAAGGCATATCTTTAAGATAATGGCAATCGATCCATCATACCAGATGGGACTCCTACACAAAACGTTGTGAGGTCTATTTGGGACTTCATATCGGGGAGATCCCCTGAATGTTGGAGAGTCCAACATCGTCAACACTAATCAATAAAAGAATTTAATATAAAAGATATAATAACTTCAAGCTAAATTATATTTACTGAGTTTAAATATGGTGAAATTAAAGTACAATGTTTATCATTTTTTTAGCTATATTTATCTCATGGTTTCTCCCTATCGCTTAGTTTAAATGTAATTACATTAAAGTAAAAATATTGAATTCAAAATATTGTTAAGGTTTGTAATTTGGACTGTTTAGAATTTTATTGATTCGTAAATTGAGATATTTCGTTATTTTGGAATATGGTCTATTTATATTTTACATTGGTAAATTAAGATATTTTGTTATTTGTAATTTCACATTGTGTAGTGGAGAATCTAATCCTACCCAACAACCATAATAATGTTTTATTAGTCCTTATCATGAAGTAAAAATTCTATTTCCATGAACATTTTCAATAATTATAGTTGCTTTTAAAAATATATTAGATATTTTATGGCTTATCATATTATTTTACAAAATTAAATAACTATGAAAATATTTTATAATTAGGATACAATTCCTAGTTTTGAATTTCCATGTAAGTTACTGAAAGAAGCATTTTTCCATTTTCTGGAAGCTTTGCCAAATGGCAGATCCCTGCTTGATGCCTATGGTGCCTTTTCTGTACCAATACCTGAAATATTTATTTTTGAGGTATTTGTGCTAGATGATTTTGCTCCAGAAGCCATTCCCAAATATACCTCTCCATAAGGATTTCATCAACAAAGTTCCGCCAAATCTGTGAAGGTCCATAATCCCCCATCCACCTAATTCCTTCGGGAGAGTGATGCTGACCAGTTTGGTGAGATGGTATTTTTTTCCTTTCATGGCTCCCCCCCCATATGAAGTTTGTTGTTATGCGGTTTAGATCCTCGATAGTGGATGCAGGATGTGAAAGAGATGAGCCCAATAAACCCCCAACTGCACTAATACTGGTTGGGAGAGGACAACTCGCCCTCCTAGTGAAAGGCATCTGAACTCCCACCCAAATATCCTTTTGAAAAAATGGTCAATAATCCATTGCCAATCAACAGATTTGTAACAGCAAGATTTTAAGCGATATCCAAGATATTTCATTCCCTTTTGAACAGGCATTTCCTTGATACCAATTAAATATTCTATATATGTAATAGAAGATTTTCCATTATAAATCAATCTTACATATTTTCCATTATTTATGTGCTATCCTATAGCATTTGCAAATTTGTTAAAAATATTAAAGAGACATAACTAGGAAAAGCAACAGAGCATACTCAGGATCAAAATATCATAAAAAAAAGACTATGTAAAATGTTGGTGTTGTTGCCTATCTTCATTGGGTGGAACTGTTCCTCCATTACCGCTCTTTTTATGTGCAGACTTAGGCTATCCATTACCAGAATGAAGAGAAGAGGGGAAAGTGAGCATCCCTGCCTCAGACCTTGAGCAACCCGAAAATATTTTGTTGGATAACTATTTATTAAGACAATGTAATTTACATTGTCCACACATGCCATTATCCAATTTATACATCTAGCACTGAGTCCAATTTTGATAAGGACGCATCTAAGGAAGCCCCAATCCAGGTAGTCATATGCATTCCTCAGGTAATCTGGAAGATAGCTGCATTTAGCTTCTTGATGTGGATCGAATGCATACTCTCCTGCATGTTTGCAACAACGTTGTGGATGAGCCTGTTCTGGAGAAATCCATGTTGTTTAGGAGAGATGTATCGCGAAAGAGTATTTCAATTGTCTTTGAAATGATTTTATAAATAATGTTGCATAGGGAGATCGGCCTGAATTCCAAGAATTTTTTTGCATTGTTGTTCTTTGGAATGAGGGAAATATATGTAGAAGTGATGTGTTGATGTATTTTGCCCGTGGATCTGGATTCCTTTACCATGCTCAAAAGATCATTCTTAAATAGTTCAAAAAAATGAGTAAAGAGTTCAATCGTCCATCCATCAAGACCCGGGCATTTATCCCTCTTGAAGTATTTTAGCACTTTCAGGAGTTCTTCCTCAGTGACTATCTTGTAGAACTCTTCATTTTGCTCGTCCTCGTACATAGTGGGATAAGCCTCTATTCCCAAAATTAGATCCTTCACCATTATATTTTCATTTCTGTCATATGCCTTCTAAAAGTAATGAACATCCGCATTGCAGATACCTTCTTATGTTTGGTGAATTTGGTTGTCCTCATCCATAATCTCCCAGATGGAATTTATGTTGCGGCGATGGTTAGAAAACTAGTGAAAAAATTTTGTATTGCAATCACCCTCCTTTATCCAAGTCACCCCACTTTTTAACCTCCAGTTAGATTCCTCAATAGAAAGAATGTTTTTCTTTCTAATTTGAAGTGCATGTATTCGCAGACGGATCTTCATAGGAAGGCAGTGGGAGGACATTTTAGGTAGGATCCGATCCAATTATTTCTGAATGTCATCAAGTTCTTTCTTGTGGTCCTTTTTCTTTTGTTTTTGCCAGAGCTTGACTTTCCCACAAAGGGAATCCAGCTTGTCAAGTAGATTAATCATGGGGGGAGTAATAGGAAGAGCTTGTCACCCCAAGGCCTCCCGAACAAGATTATTGAAATTCAGATCTTCCAACCAGGATCGATTGAATTTAAAAGGAATGCCCATAAGAATGTGTGTTTTCCGCCATTGCAACAAGATAGGCTTGTGGTCAGAAATGAAATTGTTGATGGTTTCTGAGCAAACATCCCCAAGTCGCTCTAACAACTGTTCATGGATAAAAAATAAATCCAGTCTTTTGGCCACATAAGTTGTTCCAGAGCAAAATTATCCCATGCTCGAGCTATTTTTGTAGGGCATATGTCCACAAAATTATGCAAGGGAATAACATCTTGAATCAGTCTTGCCAAAGGGTCTATTTTCCTGCAACGTCCCCATACTTCATCACAACTTATGGTGCAGTTCAGGTCACCCGCAATGATAAGGGAAACCAAATCCATCATTCCAGAGGAGAAAATACGATCCCAAAAAATGAATCAGTCCTTGTAGGGGGCATATATATTGAAAATGTGAATGTTGCCAGGTATTTCGTGAAAGCTAACTTCCAGCAGAATACCTACAAAACATTGAAAATCCTTAACAGTGTTAGCCTCACTCTCATAATAAAACAATTATAAATCCAAATTTCACAATTAAATAAATCAAATCATGAGAATTAGGAGTTAGTTCCTCAAACTAGGGAGTTTAGTTAGGATGAGAGATTCTCTCCAACTAGCTCTCCTAGATTAGTGTGTTGTTGAGATATTTTCTCAACCATAGTGTCCAATATAGACATACTATCTTGAGACCAACTTCCTCATGTATTTATCTATACTATTATCATTCTTTGTACATTGGATTGGATTGAGAATGAGAGGAATACAATGAGGCTCTGGCCTTTTCCGTCATGTCTGGTTTTTTTATATGTCTGATTTTTATTTTATGAGTGAGTGTGTGTATTGTTTGTTTATTAGTTTTGTTCATGTGGTATCAGAGCTAAGGGTCACGAGCCTCAAGAAAGTACTAGGTTGTGTTTAATTAATGAGTTGATCTCTATGGTGAAGTGCTTGGCTGTAAAAAGAATTATGGGTCCAAATTGACACTGAAGGATGTTGCATAGAGCAAGAGCAATGTCTATTGTAAGAATCACTATTTGGGTAGCCAAGACTATGACCTGCGGGAACACCAACAAATGTGGAGCTAAATTGAGCCAATGATGTCAACGCTTATTACCCAATGGTATGGTAGATATCTAAACTGCATGTGTTATCACTAGTTAACGAAGAAGCCACCAAAAGCCAACAGAGCTAGCGTAAATTGATCCACGATGATCCAACATAAGTCCTTCGAACGACTCGTCAAAATATTCATAAAACGTCAATTTAGAAGCAAAAACGAGGGAATTTAACGGTGACATTAGGCACAGCCGAGCCAAAAGCAAAGTTTTAGAGCCTTATCGATTGGCAGAGCCATATGGTTCATCACAACATCATTGCTAAAATCGTTGTGCAGATCACGTTGCGGGCAGTGGATGATCTCAATTCCTTAGAATTCCCACAATCGTTTCCACAAACAGATTCCTCATTTGGCAGCACCTCAGACTTGGAGCTCTCGGGCTCGGGAAGATCCGGAGATGGAGATGTACAATTGTATTTTTGTTGAACCGCACCTTGTGAACACCATGCTCTCTTTCAAAGATTGGAATAATAGATCTAGCAGCATCAATATTTGGTATTTGGCTGTTTGTTGCTGCAGGGATTTGGTGTGATGCAAGTACAAGTGTTTCCATTGTGAGACCTACGTCAACATGTTATCTCCTTCTTGCAAAGTTCACATATCGTCATTCTTGAGATCTCTTGCAACACTTGAGATGTTACATCGTTCAGGCTTGCGAGATCGCTGATTTGATCTATTTATCCCCAAAAAAATACTCGCATGCTCAACCAAGGTCTATTGCCTGCCATTTCTTGGATACCTCAACATACAGTCTCAAAAATCCCTTCTCTGCTATCACAATAGAGTGGAGTGCGTTTTTTGGCGTTGAATTTTCTCAATCCTCTTCACTTCCACTTTTGAACCCAGGCTTCTGTTCCTTTAGTTGCACAGATCAAATCCACCTGGCCATTGTAAATGGTTACACTTACACCTCGAGATAAGAGCGCACTCACTTGATATATTGTATCCTTCATGAAGTCATTTTGTAGCTTTGTAAAAACAATATCTCCTTGACCATCCCATTGTACACTCTTTGGGATAATCTTCAATTTTTTTTTATGGATCACACCATTCATGGATGCAACAAAGTCAAACGGAAGTGATTTTGATCCTCTGGAGTTCTTCTTGGTGAACAAAAACTTTGGTGGCATTGTCCTCATCAGCAGCATCCAGTCATGAAACATCCTTGAGGAGATGTCCCCATGAATGCACATACTCAACAATGTTGATGTTTAGCAAATGACGCACTTGGAGGTAGTGTGAGACATGGGAAGAACTTTGGAGGCTGCCTTAGCCAGAAGGCGATATTGTGAGAGAAGGCTGTAGTGGATAGCAAGCACGCAATGAGGGAGGAAGAAAAATATACAGTCAACCAATTGAAGGAGCCAATTTATTGCAGCATTGCAGAAACATCATTGAGCCAAGTGTAGCCTACATGAAACCCAGTTGCCCTCCGCGTGGAATGTGCAAGTGAGATCGTTGAACCTGTATAAGTATGGCTCTACATTTGATTTTTGATGCATAAAGTTTTAAAATTAAAACTTCCATTCATTTTCTTTTAAAAGTGTGTTCATAAACATTCTTTTAATGGAAGTGAATTTTCAACAAGTCACGACCACTCACTTTTTAAAGTGACCTGCATAAATTTTATACAAATAGTGATGGGTGTGGCTTTAGTGGAAACATAAAGAAAGTGTCACTTATAATAATGAAGTCATAAGTGGATTGCAAGTTACTACTAATGCCAAGAAACTGAGCACTGACAAGGTGATAATTTAGAAAAGCAACATTACACTCATTTGGGAGACACTGAAATGGGAATTGGAGCTTAGCATGCCAGAAGGGTTGAATTATGACTGAACCCCAAGAACAATTTAACTGTTTGGTGTAAATTCCAATGGTGGGCTTCCTCCATGTACAATAATAACATGAGTTTGGAGAAAATATAATTCCAATTATGTTTTGAGCATAGAGAGAAGCCACTGTGTGTTTGGAGAAAATATAATTCCAATTATGTTTTGAGCATAGAGAGAAGCCACTGTGAATGCCAATTGAGACTTCGTGTACTCTCTTGTGCCTCCCACGAGGCTCGAATGATGTCTCCCTTAATACAATTTTGTGCCATTAAC
Source organism: Pinus taeda (assembly GCA_000404065.3). Lineage (NCBI taxonomy): Eukaryota > Viridiplantae > Streptophyta > Pinopsida > Pinales > Pinaceae > Pinus > Pinus taeda. Next base: position 36,343 of record APFE030154456.1, on the reverse strand, counting down.
AGTGATATGACTATAGCGCATGCATTGTGCCTGGTAAGGTAGGAAATTTCGCCCCCTTTCAATTGCACTGTTATCATTTCAAAGCAATGAGTAAACACTTACATATGGCGTGCTTCTAGCAGAGTCAACTCTTTAAATTAGATTTATAATTTATGTATATTTTTCTTTTGGTTATATTTTCTAAGTTAGTTAATTAGTAGACAAACTCAACCTTTTTTTTAAGTTCCACCTTGAATTACTTTTTTTTTTTCAAATTTGACACTGGTCATCCTAAAATGAATTTTTTAAACCAAAACTTCCATAAATTATATGGAATTATAACTTTTACTTTTTTTCAATAAAATTTGAAAAAGGAAGAATAAGAGAGATTAAGTTTTCCAGTTATAGTTGTTTTTTTTAAGAACGATATGTATACTTGTGGAGTGTTGTCACCAAAAGCATACAAGCCCGATCAAGTTTGAATGCCCAATAGAATCATTTTTATCCCCTACAAGTGTCTCTCAACCTCAATGCCTCCTCATGAGATTTGAACTAGTAACTTAATGAAAACTAAACCCACACAAATCTACTAATTTTACACCTCATAAATTTCCCATTTTAATAAACATCAAAATTTTCACTTCAAAATTTATTTTTTAACTTTACTCCAATTCCTTGCATTTTATATTGAGGAAATAAATTTTGAAGACTCCATTTTGAATTTCTAAGGAAAAAGGCCATGAAAACTCTCCAAGGGATTTTTGTTATCATGTATATAAAAGAAATCAATCTTGATTTGTTTATCTTTCTATGTTACAGATGTTTTATGTCCATTTTAACATGTCAAGGATGTTTTATGTCCATTTTAACATATTGATATCCATGTTTTTTCACAAAGTAGTTCCTATTTTATAATTTAAAACAACATTTTTGAACTAGAAAAGAGAAAAGACAAGGGCTACATAGTAGCTAGTCCCTGTGACTTAGTTTAGATATAGCTAAATTAAAGTAGAAAACAATAAAAATACAAAGCTTTAAAATTTTAAAATGTTATAATTAGATTAATTTTAAATTGTAATTAAATGCATTATTAAATTTTGTAAATTAACATTATTATCCTTGTCGTGGGCACGTATTACACATTCGGTAAGTCGTCGACTACCGAATTAGTGAGCTATTGACCAAAAATTAAAAATCACTACCTAATGTGAACATTATAAAAACAAAAATATATATTTTTTTAAATATTTTGTTTCGTTTTTTCTTACACTATTGGTTATGGTCTTATTTGCCAATGATTTCACTGCACTGGTAGCAGTGAATACAAATCAGTTCTCCTATGAAATGGACAGAGTTCGTACTGACAACAGTGAATACTCCTGCCACAAATCAGATGCTCTGGCAATCTTCGCAGTTGAAATGTACATAGTACAGGGCCGTTGGAATTCCTCCTCTAAAGAGACTAGAAACGTCTACTAGAATAAATCTTCAAAGCCGGTTTCTGTTAGAGCTTTGGCACCCAAGCTCAGATTCCCAATTTTTGTTGCCTTTAAACGGAATGTGTCAATTGAAAACGTTGGAAGGCATGCACGAACATGAGAGAATCTGTTGAAATTATAAACTTCTAGTTGGTCCATGAATTTGAGACCAAATTCTCAGCCTTCATATCTTATTTGTTGAAGTTATGCAACATCGACTCCAAGGGATATGCACACATAGAATCTGATGCTTTCTCCATTAAACATTTTTTGAATGCATATGAGAGGACAATTGACTTCTAAACAAGACAACCAAAATCAATACTCCCATGAATATTTAATTTACTTTTGTAATAAAAATTTAACTGTATGAAAATGATCTCAACTTCTTGATAAGAAGATTTAAGACGAAGCCTTGCTTTTAATTGTTGGATCTTGCTTGTATTCTACAAATCTTGTTATTGTACTTGATGTGACAACATTAACATATAGATCATTATTTAATGCGTTTAGGGTTAATTAGTTCTCTATTAATGATAAATTTTTATTATCTTATATAAAATACTATTTTCGTTATTATATTTTAACATTCAAAATTATTTAGGTAATTTTTATTCGATTATGGATTGAGAAACTTATTGCAAGGCCCATAGTAGGTGTATTAATGCCCATCGTTTTTAATCATTAATTTATTTTAAATTCAAAATTAAATGAATCAAAGTATGATTATACATGTTTTTCTTATTATACCTGCCACAACAAGGTATAATTGCAGGGATAATAAAAGCATACTCTCTCATCATACAACCACCCAATAAGATTGAAAATTATTCACAATTACATCAAAATAAGTCATAACCTTACTAGTAAGTAATATCATATTCAATATAATAAATTTACTAATTTAACCAATTGTTGTAGCAGCTACAACCACCCTCTCAAAATTTTGGCTCGCATGCAAATTTCGAAGCATACCTTGGATCCTGTGATCAATCATCCTTGGTCACTTCTTTGTAAGCTGATGATTTCAAGTTCCCCTCCTTGATCTTAAGAGTTTTCCGTGTTCTCATCTTTATGCAGCATGTGTCATCTTTAGGCATAGGGGTTATTGTTTGTCATGCAAAGGGGATGTTGTTTTGCTTTAAGGGAAATCATACACACATGATTTGTTATCATGACATAGACATGTTTCACACTCACTACATGCACTCTTGTCATGAAGTTTGTTGCATCAAGCAGAGTATGTTTATACATTCTGGATGGTCTATGTTGTATCACTAAGTGTTGGTGTGCAATCACAGTCAAGTCTTATCAATGTTTACACATGTTTCATTGATCTCACACTTACCTAATTTCCCAAGCAGCTTAGCCTCATCCAACCTCCTAGAACTATGCACTTTTCTTTTGCAAACATCAAGCTTCCTCCCTTGCCCGCTAAAACCATACAGTGCACAGAGACCCCAGCCAACACTACTCTCCATAAATGCGCAGAGTATTTAAGCACCTAGCACTTCTCTCCAGAAATGTGCAAAGCAGTCTGGCTGCCCTACACTTATAAACTGCACAGAGGTGTCCTCCCAGGGCCCCCATTGCGCCGCAGTGTCATGTGCCTCAAAACTGCGCAATTTTGTCCAAGTTGTCATGTCGGTCTTGCATGTAGAAACTATGTATATGGGCCTGCCATGGCCTCATCTCAACAGCAATCACTTCTCGCTATGATCCATCGCCCAGTGACTACAGGAAAAGGTGACATGCTGAGATCACTCCCAAGGAGTTAGGGAGAAGGACCAAGAGACCAAGTAATAGAAAATATTAGGACCACTTGCAAACTTCGTCAGATGCATGATCATCTCAAGGGTAAGTATGGTAAGTAAAGAACACCTTTCGAAGTACACCTCTTATTTGAGTTTTCAGGACTGCTTATCATTGTCATATCACCTTGTCCTCAGTAACATGCATGAGCGCAAACACAAAAAATGTTTCATGTGTTTCCTCTACATGTCTTGCTTCCTTTTCATTTGTTTGACCAACTGTTGTCTTCGACATGTTGATTTCTATGTCATGCTTGCGACCTTGTTCTGGTGATGCTGAAGGTTGGTGTATGAGTTGTGTTCATTATGTAAACATCTATCACATTCACACACGATGTTGTAAGCATTGTCGCGCAAGTGTCGTCATTGTCATCCAAAGGTCTATCCGAAGTGTTGTACTTGTCATTTTCATCATTAGACAGTCCCGTAGTCAGTCACACTGAGCATATATTGTCTTGTTGGTTCGAGATGTCTTGTTGTCAAGTCATGTTGGGTGTCAGTTTACAAGGTCATGTATACACGAGTTCACTTGCTCACACACTTAACCATTTTGCCAAAGATCTACGACCGGACCACCCTCCATTGACCAGACTTCCAATGAGTTGCACAGCACAGTATCAGCCGTCAATGACCAAGCACTGTTGCCCAGAACTACGCAAAGCTTAAGGATTCCTTCTATGTAGTCTGCAATGTGCAATTCTGGAATCATCCTGGTTAACTGTCACTCAGAACAACGCAGTAGTTGCCCAAGAATCCATCACAATCTGCACTGCCTGCAAGCCAATCCATCAAGCCTCTCGCTGGTCAATTAGAAATTTTGACCGGGGAGTGACCCCGGGCTTCACTCCTCCCAAAAATGACACATAATCTGTCATCATGCCTACCTCCACTGATTGAAGAAATTGCGTAGACAGGAGGGACAAGCACCCACTTCCGATCATCGCATTGTCTCTGGATATTGTGCAGTTCTATTAGTCAGTCCCCCTGCCAGTCGGCTTGTTGCTCCTCCTGAAAAAAGTGTAGTTTTCTTGTACTGTCCACCAGCTGCTCGACACCCCGCTCAACCTGAAAACTATGCAGACATGTTCAGCACGACTACCTCCCAATTTTGTGCACTTTTGGCCAGCAAGCTCCCATAGTCCGCTCCCAACCTCCCCTAAAAATTTGTGAGATGACGAACGAGATGAACAAGGAGTGCATGCTAGAAGAATTGATCGTGGTTAAACGAACACACGAAGCATACCAAGTAGCAAGAGAAGGAGACACATGCACATGCATGAAATATCAAGCAAACACCAAGACCATTGAAGACTTCATGCACTCTACTATGCGGAGGTGAAACTATGGTACACCACGGGCACACTCATCAGTCAACAGCACAACGGCTCGGCCACATAACTACTTTGGGTCATAATTGTGTAATCAACATAATGTAACGTGGAATTCTAAGAGACCCACGTATGAAATTGAAGAGTCATGTAAGTCGAACAGTCACAAGGGTCGGCTTCAACCTTGGCTATATATATCCCTCATTTGTATATGCAAAGGGCTTTTCACCTTGGCTCCTCCCACATAGCCTTAAGTGTTTGTAGTAATTTCTTTGAGGAGCGAGCAGTGGCTCCAACGCCCTACTATTGAGGTTAGTGATGTAATGGTGTACGGATGTGTATCAGAACTTTCACTTAGTTCAGAAGCCTGTTAACAAGTTAGCACATTTCCACACATGTATTGTATTCATTTGTAAGACTATTCTTTGGATGCTTGTAATGCATGTTTCTTTAACCTCTATTAAGACAATTGAACTATTTCGATTGTTTTAGTACATATGTTATTGGAAATGTGTTGTATCAGTTGTTAACGATGTTCCTCCTGTGTGGAATATTCCATCAGAAACTCAACAGATCCATTCTCGTAAACTTGTTATAACAACCGTCGCACTCATGTTAACTATTCTGTTGGGTGTTGCACCTGCTATTTGTTCACCTTGTGTTTGTGATTGTTGCATCCATGTGGACTACACCACCAGAGGCTGCGCATGTCCTGTTGTATTGTGTGCCTCTACCAGAGTTGGGACTATTCCCTTTCAACTTGAGACTCACTCTCACCCTCTCCCTCTGTAGTGAAAGAACCTTGACACAAGCAACACTAAGCACTCACCAAGCATGCGAACCTCGTTGTGCGAAGACTAAGTAAACCACTTTCATGTGCTGACAAGCAAGAGCTAAGGCATATCTTTAAGATAATGGCAATCGAGCCATCATACCAGATGGGACTCCTACACAAAACGTTGTGAGGTCTACTTGGGACTTCATATCGAAGAGATCCCCTAAATTTTGGAGAGTCCAGCACCGTCAACACCAATCAATAAAAGAATTTAATATAAAAGATAGAATAACTTCAAGCTAAATTACATTTACTTAGTTTAAATATAATGAAATTAAAGTACAATGTTTATCATTTTTTTAGCTATATTTATCTCATGGTTTCTCCCTATGGCTTAGTTTAAATGTAATTATATTAAAGTAAAAATATTGAATTTAAATTATTGTTAAGGTTTGTAATCTGGACTGTTTAGATTTTATTGATTCAAAAATTGAGATATTTCGTTATTTTGGAATCTGGTCTATTTATATTTTACATTGGTAAATTAAGATATTTTGTTATTTGTAATTTCGCATTGTGTAGTGGAGAATCTAATCCTACCCAACAACCATAATAATGTTTTATTAGTCCTTATCATGAAGTATAAGATTCTATTTCCATGAACATTTTCAATAATTATAGTTGCTTTTAAAAATATATTAGATATTTTATGACTTATCATATTATTTTGCAAAATTAAATAATTATGAAAATATTTTAGTTAAAGAAAACATTATTTATTTGTTTATTTAGAAGAGATTAAATTATATATATTTAATTGGTTGAAACATATGGAAATATTAATAATTGTAGTTGAATATTATATATAAATTAAAAATGATATAAAAATGTATGTTTAATTTAAAAACCAAATTAAATAAATATGATAATATATATATAATTAATCACACAATTTGTAATATATATATATATATATATATATATATATATATATATATATATATATATATATATATATATATATATATAATTGTAACATGATAGAAACATTAAATATAGTGGTCAATAAGTCATAGTTCTAATTCTCAAAATATTAAATTAAAAATTCATCTAAAATATTTAAATAAACTAAAATTGATCGATTAATGTATCTCCGCTTTACCAAAATTAATCTCCTCATTAATCACAAATTCACATATTCACATTTAGTTTATGTAGATATAGATATTGATTACCTATGGATCAGTTCGGTAAAATCAATCGATTAATGTATCTCCGCTTTACCAACAGTAATCTTCTCCTTAATCACATATTCACATTTGGTAAACTAAAGTTTGTGATTTCATTATGATGATAACAACAACCTTCATATATGCATCTTAATGTATCTTTGTCGTTTTTATTGAAGGCAACACAAATGCATATATATGAAGTGACACTGATTAAGTTCCAAAGTTTTACACTGAAGATAATTAATAACATGTAAAGTCTTCAATGTGATGCCATTGCTCATAAACTTTGTAAGTCCAGTCGATAGAAATATTTGAAATATGTGTCATCTTTACTAACCATATCTATATTGTCAAAGCCATTAGAATGAAAATCTTTGTCATATTTACTAACCATATCTATATTGTCAAAGCCATTAGAATGAATTATTTATTTATTTATTATTTTTTTTGCAGTAAGAAAAGAGCTTTATATGAACTCAAGAAAATGTACAGAATAGAAACCATTACATATCATTGTGAAGATGTTTGGAAAACATGTTTTCCATCTCTCATAAGAGGATCAAGTGTGAACTATCATAGAAAATATATACCGATCATCAAAAACAAGATCATATAATCCTTGGAGCACAAAGCTTTAGTAGTTCAGGGGCAGTGGGAATAACCCCTTTTGTAAAACAAAATTACATGTATAGTTTAGAGCAGTAAATCAAAATTGACATATGCAGGAACAAAAAGGGAAAGCATATGCAAATTTTGCAGAAAAAAGGGAGGCTTGGATTTAACCTAGAAATAGGAAGTCCCCCATGTCATATGTATTGTGCTCCCAAGTGATTTTCAAATACCAATTGCCATGCGCTCCAAACAATCCTTTTTTTGATAAACTGTCTACTTCCATGTTCTGGGATCTGTCTATGTGCTAGATTGTGTAGCCTCCCTGAAGCTACCGAAGGAGCTCTATTTTCTTCAGTCATCCTTGTAATATAGGAGTGTTAATGGAGGCTTTACCTAATACTTTATCAATAATAATCTTTGAGTCCCCATATATGTGCAAGGGATATTTAGAAAGTTGTTGAACCAAAAGAGACCCCATATAGCAATTGCTTCCACCTTGTTGTTGGTGTCATAGCCTCCATTCTAGAAGCTCATGTAGGAGAGTTCAGTTGATATAGTAATCCAAACCCCACATGCACAAGAACCCCTTTGTGCTACTCCGTCAAAAAATCCCATTGGGTATACAAACTATGTGTTATTCTGCACGTGTGGGTTGTTGTTGGGATGAGTACGTTGTGAAAAGAAAACAGAGAAGTTTGATATGATTCGATCAGAGATCTGATGGAAATCCTCCATTGAGTTCTGAAAAAAGATACTTGTTCCACCAATTCCAGATGGCCCATAAAATAAGTAATGGAATGGCTCTCCAGCAGGATTTCGAAGCGCTCCACCACTTTAGTGACTCCTTGATGGAGGAATGCAAGATATACTGAAAACCAAAACTTTTAGACAGTTTCTTCCATACCTCGACAGTATTTCAACATTGAAGAAAAATATGATTGTTGTTCTCAGTATCACTTTTACAGATAGAGCATACACCTGGCCCTTGCCATTGTATTTTCTGTAGGTTATCCAAGATGAGATTCTTATTGTGGAAAACCAACCAAGAAAAGATGATGATTTTATTTGGAATTCCTGTTTTCCAAAAGGCAAAAGGGAATTCTAATTCTGCTTGCAATGCTGATACCCTGGAGAGAGAGAAATAGGTAATAGCTACAATGATATTATCAGTTGTCATCTTGCCCTTCCAAGTGATTGAGTCTCGGGCTCCCATGCGGCAGATGCCAATGTGTTTGATATTTGCTATAATCTTGTTCCATTGTAGAGCCATGTGGCCATTAAGGCCAAGAGAGTGAGCCTCTTTCCAAATGGGAATTGGACCTTGCCAATTAGTTATAGCTTGACCCCAAAGATAAATTCTCGGTCCATTTAGGTGAATTCTAATGTTCTCGGGGATGGAGCATTCCTCTCCAACACCAAGGATGGGGTCAACAATAATGAGGATACAATTCACAGTTTGAATTTCCATGTAAGTTGCTGAAAGAAGCATTTTTCCATTTCCTGGAAGCTTTGCCAAATGGCAGATCCCTGCTTGATGCCTATGGTGCCTTTTATGTATCAATACCTGAAATATTTGTTTTTGAGGTATTTGTGCTAGATGATTTTGCTCCAGAAGCCATTCCCAAATATACCTCTCCATAAGGATTTCATCAACAATGTTCTGCCAAATTTGTGAAGGTCTATAATCACCCATCCACCTAATTCCTTCGGGAGAGTGATGCTGACCATTTTGGTGAGATGGTATTTTTTCCTTTCATGGCTCCCCCCCCCCAATATGAAGTTTGTTGTTAGGCAGCTTAGATCCTTGACAGTGGATGCAGGATGTGAAAGAGATGAGCCCAATAAACCCCCAACTGCGCTAATACTGCTTGGGAGAGGACAACTCGCCCTCCCAGTGAAAGGCATCTGAACTCCCACCCAGATATCCTTTTGAAAAAATGGTCAATAATCCATTGGAAATCAAAAGATTTGTAACAACAAGATTTTAAGCAATATCCAAGATATTTCATTTCATTATGAATAGGCATTTCCTTGATACCAAATAAATATTCTATATATGTAATAGAATATTTTCCATTATAAATCAATCTTACAAATTTTCCATTATTTATGTGCAATCCTATAGCATTTGTAAATTTGTTAAAAATATTAAAGAGACATAACCAGGGAAAGTGACAGAGCATACTCATGATCAAAATATCATCAACAAAAAGACTGTGTGAAATGTTGGTGTTGTTATCTATCTTCATTGGGCAGAATTTTTCCTCCATTACCGCTCTTTTTATGTGCAGACTTAGGCTATCCATTACCAGAATGAAGAGAAGGGGGGAAGTGAGCATCCCTACCTCAAACCTCGAGCAGCCCAAAAATATTTTGTTGGATAACCATTTATTAAGACAACATAGTTTACATTGTCCACACATGCCATTATCCAATTTATACATTTAGCACTGAGTCCAATTTTGATAAGGACGCATCTAAGGAAGCCCCAATCTAGGCAGTCATATGCCTTCCTTAGGTTAATCTGGAAGATAGCTGCATTTAGCTTCTTGATGTGGATCGAATGCATACTCTCCTGCATGTTTGCAACAATATCGTGGATGAGCTTGTTCTGGAGAAATCCATGTTTTTTAGGAGACATGTATCAGGAAAGAGTATTTCAATTGTCTTTGAAATGATTTTATAAATAATGTTGCATAGGGAGATTGGCCTGAATTCTGAGAAATTTTTTGCATTGTTGTTCTTTGGAATGAGGGAAATATATGTAGAAGTGATGTGTTGATGTATTTTGCCCATGGATCTGGATTCCTTTACCATGCTCAAAAGATCATTCTTAAAAAGTTCAAAAAATTGAGTAAAGAGTTCAATTGTCCATCCATCAAGACCTGGGCATTTATCTCTCTTGAAGGATTTTAGCACTTTCAGGAGTTCTTCCTTAGTGACTACCTTGTAGAACTCTTCATTTTTCTCATCCTCGTACATAGTGGAATAAGGATCTATTCCCCAAATTAGATCCTTCGCCATTATATTTTCATTTCTGTCATATGCCTTTTGAAAGTAATGAACAACCACATTGCAGATACCTTCTTGTGTTTGGTGAATTTGGCCGTCCTCATCCATACTCTCCCAGATGGAATTTATGTTACGGCGATGGTTAGAAAACCGGTGAAAAAATTTTGTATTGTGGTCGCCCTCCTTTATCCAAGTCGCCCTGCTTTTTAATCTTTAGGTAGATTCCTCAATAGAAAGAATGTTTTTCTTTCTGATTTCAAGTGCATGTATTCGTATCCAGATCTTCATAGGAAGGCAATGGGAGGACATTTTAAGTAGGATCCGATCCAATTATTTTTTAATGTCATCAAGTTCTTTCTTGTGGTCCTTTTTCTTTTGTTTTTGCCAGAGCTTGACTTTCCCACAAAGGGAATCCAGTTTTTCCAGGAGATTAATCATGGTGGGATAATAAGAAGAGCTTGTCGCCCCCAGGTCTCCCGAACAAGATTGTTGAAATTCAGATCTTCCAACCAGGATCGGTTGAATTTAAAAGGAATGCCCATACGAATGTGTGTTTTCTGCCATTGCAACGAGATAGGGCTATGGTCAGAAATGAAATTGTTTATGGTTTCCGAGCGAACATCCCCAAGTCACTCTAACAATTGCCCATGGATCAAAAAGCAATCCAGTCTTTTGGCCACATAAGCTGTTCCAGAGCGATATTATCCCATGTTGGAGTTATTTTTATAGGGAATTTGTCTCTTAGGTGCATTTTCGATAGTGTTTGACACCATTCCTTTTTTAAAATCAACACATTCAGTGAGTACATTCAAGAAAGCACAAAGTGTCAGTAAGCAATCAAGCAAGTTCAAGCAAGCCATCTAGCAAGCAATCATCATCAAACAAGTGTATTCTATTCTTCAAGTGAGCAATAAGCAATAAATCAAGCGATCATGTCATTCAAACAATCAAAGTAAACGAGTGTGTCAATCAAACAACAAGCAAGCGAGCATGTCAAAATCAAGCGCGAAAGTTCAACACATGACATCTACAACAAACGAGCCAGTGTGAAGTTGATTGAAGCATTCACAAAGTGTAGTGAAGCATTCAAGCAAAGCGATCATGAAATCAAGAGTTCAAGCAACCAAGTTATAAAACTATAGCAAGTGTTTAAAGCATCAACAATAAGCAACAGTACAAACGAGCCTAAATTCAAAGTGAGCAGGCTAACATGGAAACACACATTCAACTGTCCCAAATTCTTAACAATTTGATTTTATCATCAACTGGAGACATGGTGAACATCAACAAAATAACTTTTGCTGATATTCAAGTGCATCTTAAACATGCACATGAAATGATTGAGTTTCTTCAACTGGAGTCGCAAATTCAAAGAGATGAGTTGCAACAGAAGAGTGATGTTTCCAAGTCTTTCATCTGTACAGATGAAGATAAAGATGTTGATTCCAAGTCACTGATCCAACCAACTTCAAGTGTCGAAGTTGTCCCTGATCCAGTTCAAGTTTCTTCCAAACCAATCATCAAGCCATGTGAAGAAATCCAAAGTAATAGAAATCAACGAGGCTTATGATATGTCAAAGATAACGCTAACTTGCATATCCCAGATTATTCAAGGCCCATTAAGTTTTTAAGTGTAGGGTTTCTTGCACAAATCACATCGGCTAGTTTTGAGAAAGGTGAAGACAAACATAAGTACACAGAAACTGAAGTTGCAGTCAAACCAAAATGCCTTCATTGTCAAAGAACCGGTCATTTGGAAGATCATTGTTTTGATCTTCATCCTTGTCACCATTGTGGCAAGTCAAATCATTCATCAACACAATGCAGCACACAACAACAATCAAGCAAATTGAAGATCGATTATTCATGGATTGATCCCTGGGAATGGTCATCCACGATCAAAAGATTGTATAAGTTTTACAATCAAATTCACTCACACATAATGCAACCAATAGTAAAAATGAAGATGGTACTCTCATGCAGTTGAATGGGGGAGTACACCAGTGAAACACTCCTACACCTGAAGGGGGGAGTTCAACAATAATTTGAAGATTGTCTCTCCTTTCAGCTGACAAAGGGGGGGAAATGTCAATGGAATTGATAGTGGTTGTCAGATTGAAAGTCTTGACAACATCAATGAAGCAGCCAGTGGGAATCAACAACAAAATCTGCAGTGAGCAGTTTTTGACATCAAAAAATTCGTCAGTGGGCGATCAACAACAAAGTCAATAGTGAGCAGTTTTCAAACACAACAAAAGCAATAGTGAGTTGTTTTTCAGCCAGTGGGCAATCATCATTAGTAGAGACGCCAGTAGGCATTCATCACATTTTGTCAGTGGACACAAGATGCTGATTTCAAGCAAAGGACAATTGGATCCTTTTGCAGCTTAGCACGTGATGGAGTTGTCAAGCAGCATTCAGAGATGAATCAGACATGTAGCTGATTCATGGTCTCTTCATATTGCATTTTCTTCAGCATCTAGCTTTGGCAGTTTTTCAGGCAAATGTTTTTTTGAGGATCAACTTGAGAGCTTGGAAGAGGGTTCCTTGTTCTTATTTTGGATTTATCATTGAGGGCGGGAATGTTAACCTCACTCTCATAATAAAACAATTATAAATCCAAATATCATAATTAAATAAATCAAATCTTGAGAATTGGGAGTTAGTTCCTCAAACTAGGGAGTTTAGTTCGGATGAGAGATTCTCTCCAACTAGCTCTCCTAGTTTATTGTGTTGTTGAGATATTTTCTCAACCATAGTGTCCAAGATAGACGTACTATCTTGATACCAACTTCCTCATGTATTTATTTGTACTATTATTATTCTTTGTACATTGGATTGGATTGAGAATGAGAGGAATATAATTGGGCTTTGCTCTTTTCCGCCATGTCTGGTTTTTCTATATGTCTCATATTTATTTTATGAGTGAGTGTGTGTATTATTTATTTATTAGTTTACCCAAGAAGGATCCCATAAGGCCACCAAACCCCTAGAGAGACTAGATGAAGCAATTGTAGAAATGTACCAATTCGGAAACATTTTCTGAAAGTATAGAACATCATGTATGACATTATGCATAGATTCTTGTATGAGAATGATATATGGGTGAAGAGAGTAGAGCAGGTTTTTGAGAGCTAAAAATTTTGGGCCAGCCCCCAGATCCCAGATGTTTAGGGATATGATGCGGGTCATGGGAGGAAATCATTGGGCTGTCATGCTCTAATGGCCCCAGAGGAAGAAAAATCTGCAATTGGAACATCAACAATATTGGGGAGGCAGATGAGATATTTTTATTTCTTCCTCGAAAATGTTAGCTACCTCGGTTTTGCTTCCGTCGGACAGTGATGTTGCTTGCATAGGTAGGGCTAATGTGTGGCTAATGTTGCTTGCGTAGGTAGGGCTAATGTGTTGACATGACCTACACATGTCAACATGCTCCATAATTTATGCACCTCATTTCCTTCATCTTTTCGCGATTCTACTCGGATTTAGTGCATAGGATTTTGCGCCTGTCCGACCCTTTGCACTGGGTTTATTTCTTATATTTATTCTTTCCACCTTTATTGCAACAACCAATAAAACTGCATCCTCTGTGTGTAGGCCACCAGATCTACACATTTACTCTTGGGAATGATATAATGTTTATGTGTATATTGAATATGCCTTCGAATAGGGTAATTGAACCAGACTTAACTCATTTTACATTTATCTCTTCAACAATGTTGATCTTTCTTCAAGAGACACTAAGATGTCCTAGGCACTGACCCTTCTCCTCAAACCAGGGGTTGTCTGTAGGCGCGAAAACACTGTGTACATGTTGTACATGTGGTGTTGTGCACATGTTGTACACATGGTGTTGTGTACATGTTGTATATGTGGTGTTGTATACTTATGATATTGTGTACATGTCATATATGTTGTGTTGGTTACATGTGGTACCGTGTTATGTGTATTATGTATTCATTGTGTTGTACTATGTGTATGTTTATATATTGTGTTGTACACTGGGTGTAGGTGTAGGTGTTGTGTTGTACATTGGGTGTAAGTGTATGTATTGTGTGGTGTTGTATGTTGTGTGTGGGTGTATGTGATTGAAGAGAAGAGAAGGAACTGGGTTCTTACCGAGTTTGACAACCGATTCAGTGTGTGTATGAAAAGGACAAGAACACAAGTAGAAAAAAAAAATTGATTGAAAGATAAATATCAATATTTTATTTCAGTTTTAATTATGCATGTGATATATGACTCTGATTTATGATGGTTACATGTGATCTATGATGGTTGAATTTTGAGCTAACCATATGTGATATGATTATACTTGATGATTTGATCAAAGAGCTAGACTTGTTGTGACAAGAAGTAAACAAAATTGCAGGGGTATCATATTGATGAATTACCAATGAGGTATGATTTGAATTGATTCCAATTCCTTTTTAGTCTAGTGGAAATTATGTGCTTGGTATAGGAAGCATGGAAAATTCTTAGGTTTGGGTGGTTGAAATTGACCATAAGAATGCTAGCAACAACAGTGAAAGAAATTGGAACATGAAACAATATGATGGTAAATGATTCAAGAGCAGGGCCATAGTGGGACACTGGTACCAAATAGTGTCCATTGATTGACATGAGCATGCTATGACCGATATGATAGTTTTGAGGCAGGGATATGCGTTGGATTTTGGACCTTCCGATGTGAGGAAACCTTGCCAAGGGATGGAATGCTTGAGGGACTATGTAGCGGAGAAGGGGATGCCGATGAAACTTGGAAGGTGTGTGACTGCATGGAAGGGGGTGACCAGATTACCCAAGGGACTGAGTAGCAGAGAAGGGAAGGCATGAGAATGAATTTGTTTTGGTCATTAGTATTTCCAGATGGAATCAAAAGCACATTGGGAGTGTGCCCTGGAACAATGAACCCGTAACAATTCACTAAGAGAAATAATAACATAAGGATCGTAGCAATGGATATTGGATGCACGTTTTACTTGGCTATGGATTTTGGACTTCTTGGGAAGGAGATGATTCCTGGTACTACTTTTGAGTGTTGAGGTGTGAGCCTATGGATTCCCTTGTTGACTGATGTGAGCACCGTTTCCTTTTATTTGTTGGTTAGAGAAAATGTGCATATGTATATGTGTATATTATTGTAAATATTGTATCGAGCTATGGTTATAAAGCTCCATAGAGAATATGATTATTTGTTGGTTTAAGCAAATGTGCATGAGTATATATGTCGTCGTTATTGTAAATACTGTAATGAGTTGTGTTATAAAGCTCTAGCAAACAATATGATTGTCATGTTTTCAGCAGTGGCCATTGTAAATACCACAATGAGATGGGTTATAAAGCTCCATAGGAAGTATGTTTTGTTTCCAGTGGTTTTCAGGTCATAGGTGTCATAGAGAGGATGGTGTTCACCAAAGGGGGAGGGGTTTGTAACAACCCTTGGTTGATTTTCCATGTAAAAAAAATATAATACCAAGGTCATGGGAAATGTATTCCAAGCTGAATGGTGGGAACAAATCCTAGTGGGGATCACTTTCGGTTAATTAATGGATATGGAAATTGGAAAAGCAATTGGGAAAGGTAAAGTGGCAATAACTGGCATTTATTTATGAAAATAAAGGAAAATAGGAGAAAAGGAAGGTGAAGAGACATGAATTTCCATGCTAAGGAAATTATAGGAAAAGTGAAGGAAAATGTGGAAAATAGAGGCATCAATGATAAAAAGGCTTCAGAGAATCAATTACTAGCCTTTGACAGTTTAGTTTTGGAGCTCTCATTTCGTTCTCTCGTACTCTTGCACAATTAGAGTATTATTGGAGCACTTTGGGATACAATTTGGATTTGGAAAAAGAATGCAAATGAAAGCAAGAAAGTGTAAGGGAATGGTTGGACCAAAAAGTGCAACTGGATTGTTTGGCAGGTAATAAGTTGAATGTGTGATTTCCTTGTTGATATCTGGATGCATGGTATATGCATGTGATTTTCCAGTTATGTGTTATCATTGGCATGGAGATTTACCTGGATAGACAGTGGTTTTAGCCTTGCCTTGCCATTTCCTAGATAGCCATGGTGTTTTTTTTTTATTGGTGCTCAAGTTCCAGATGGCTATGGGTTGGAAAAAATGCTTTGGAAGCCCTGCAACAACTTGGGTTGAGTTACTAGTCCCTAGAGACTGGGTTGGACAAAATATTTGGATCCTTGGAAGGTTGTGGGTTGAGCTACTAGTTCTTGGAGCCTTGAACAACTTGGGTAGAGACTAATCTAGTTGTTGTTAGTGATGTCCGACCCTAGAGGTGGAATCACTGTGGCTGACAGTTGAGGTGGTTTGGCCTTTGGAGGCCTTGGTTTGATTTTTTCTTGGTTTATTCGATGACATGACACATTCATGCTTGGAATATGGTGCAAGGGTGATTAGCTGAAAGAGAGATTTGGTTCAGCCCAATCTATGTCAGGTGGTATGAGGATGTCCTTGACTTGGTTAGTATTTTCATATGTTAATAAGAGCTATTTTTTTACTATAATTCATGAATACTTATGGTGATCATGTTGGCGATATTATGGTTGAATTTCCATGGTTTCTATGCTAGTTATTTGTTGGTTATATGTTGGTTACATTATGTATGTTATCTATAGCTCTTGTCATGATTTGCTTAGTTATCGAATGGTTGATGAATGTATGGACTAATAAGTGTTATTTCAGCTAGCTATAGAAGTTCTAGAGCATTCTCAGTGATTCTTAGATGAAGAATCTTAGTTAATGATCAGATATACATTCATGACCTGTAGCTTACATGTTTGCCATATGTTTGATGAAATGTTTGCTATGGATTAGGCATCTTTGGGTCAATTTTTTGCTTGAGTTTTGATTGATTAACATTGTCAATACCTTTGACTTCATTATGGATAGTTTCAGGAAATTATGGGCAGTGGTCTGGAGGTTGGCTTGAAAAGGTGGCACTGATCCCGACACTGCATGCTCAGAACTAAAGAGCTTAGGTCATAATCACATGGAGGCAATCCTGTGAGTGAGGTTATAGCCTCATAATGGCATGGAAGTAGTGTCAAGGGTGTGGTTGTGGGTCTAAGTCAGTGAAACAATGTTCTAGCTAGGGGATTGACCACCTAAGGTGTTTCTTTAGCTCCTGGGTGATCTGTAGTCCCTGTAGGATGTTATTTGTGGTCAGTTTGTAGGACCCACTTCCTTAACTAGAATTGTGAGGTCAGGTCATGTCATGGTGACACTTGTCTCATGTTTACCTGGAAGGCTTGTGAAATTGGGTAAATGTCAGAGGGGTGGTTACATAAGTGTTTTAAGAATGACTGATTATGGTTCTTGAACTTTACACTTAAATTATTTATGGAATTCTTGATTAGGTGCATGATATGAGTATGTGCTTATGAGATTACAAAAAGGAATGATCACGTTTTAAGATAATTGTACTAATACGATGTGTGTTGATACAACTGATATGCATAGGAGTGAAAGTGGGTGCTAGTTGTAACACTATAGCTGATGACTGAAAGTGGGTGCTAGTTGTAACACTATAGCTGATGACTATATGTTGATTGCAAACTATGTCATGGGTACTAACCTTGTTGAAATGATGACTTCAAAATTTAATGATGCTAGTCTTATTAAAAGGTTGATTTCAAATCTTGTGGTAACATGGTTATAAAGATGTTGATATGTATTCCTAATTCTTAGAACATGTGACTGGCATGAATTCTATATGTGTCAATGACTATAGATCAATAAGCTTGGTATTAACATGGCAAGGTAACAACTGATTTATTTATGTTGATTGCTATAGGGATTAATGCACGAGTGTTTGGTGAAGTAGAAACCCTCAAGGATCTTCCTGAGATCCTTGGAAGACAGTCAGATTAGCTACAACTGTCACAAAGATGCATGCATATCTATGCTTAAAAAATGAATATCAAAGCAGGAAGAAGAACTTATTACCTCAAGTCTTAGTGTGGTGTTGCTGGAGAGCACAATGTAGCTAGGCGGAAGACCCCTAATCCATATCTAGATCAAAACCTTCACATAGATAAGACAAGTGTAATATCACAACATAAAACCTTGATAAACAATGCATGAGCATATAAAGATATCTAGTGGCATATATCTAAGCCACTCATAATAACAAAATTTCATAAACATATAAACAAGTTATACTACCAACATCACATAGTCGAAAACACAATTGCAGTTCTATATTGATGTAGAAAAGAGTGATTACAACCATTGGTTGTATCAACCTTCCCTTACCCCTACTGCTCCTCTCTCTCCCTCCCTTCTTAACCTCTTCTGATGCCTTAGTCTAAGACTATGCTTGACAGTCAAATAGGCAATCCTTTCAAATGGTTCAACCCCTTTCACAATGGCCCCAGCCTTGCATATATAGCATGTGAGGATAGGGTTTCCAAGTCCTTCATGAGTTCCATTAGGAAAAAGCAATGATGTTTCCATGCCTTTGTGCTCTTTCACGTTTGTAGACTCCATTAGGAATTAGTAATTCCTCCAAATAGGCTGAGTTCTGATGTTTCCCTGCTTTTGTGAGCTGACATAGGAGAGAATAGGATATTTCTTGGTCAACTTGTTCCCTTGACCTATATAAACTCATTAAGGTTCACTAACACTCTTCCCGAGGTAACATACAGAGTTAACTGTCCTTTACTTTGGAAAAAAAAAAGAGAGAGGATCAGAGCTTTGGGCGGTATGAAAAACGTGATACAACACATATATATAAAACAACTAAAATCATGTCTTTAGTTGGGCATTCCCACACTCAGTAGCTATGTCAGAGTGATTTTCTCAATAAAGAGATATGACGATGTTGGCCGCCAATAAGCACAATGCGGAACTTGTGTCATAATAGGATCATTCTGATGAGATGTCTCCAAAAAACAATAAACGCAACTTGGGAGAGGAAACAAGGCTGAGTGATGTAAGCCTCTACCCAAGGTCTTGATTTCCGCTTCACCGCAAAAGCATAGATCGATACATGTGAATATAGGCATTGAGGTTGAATATGCTGTTGAGTCTTGAAAATGTCATTCATTTCCATTACACTTTCACTATTATGTCCACTATATCACCTCCATTTCACTACTATGTCACCACATTCATCCCACTTTCATTATCATTGGGTCACATTTATGTTTTTCCAATCTTTATTAATTCTAAGCCTTTTCAATGAATTTGTGGTTAAAAATTAGAAAATAATGTGCATATGCTTATACCTAACAAATGGGTTGAGATTTTTGACATGTGTAGGTTGAAAGGAGGCTTCTAGAAGAACCTTATGTGGCACTCTAAGGCCAAGTTCGAATTTGAGAGGAAAGAATCATGGGATCATGAGGATATGTGTCACAATGGGTTGAGATTGTTGACATGTGTAGGTTGAAAAGAGGCTTCTAGAAGAACCTTATGTGGTACTCTAAGGCCAAGTTCGAATTTGAGTGGAAAGAATCATGGGATCATGAGGATATGTGTCACATCTCCTAATTGTATTATAACTCTAAGAAGACATGTGTCTTATCATTTCCTATTTTGATTAGGACTCTAGAGGTAGAGGGAGAGATTCATGGACTCTCATTAATGATATGGCTTCTCATATTTTTGTATAAATAGGAGATCTCTCTCCTTCATTTGTTAGCTTGGCTTGGCTTTTTGTTCTTTAGCTTGGAGTTTGTAGTTCTTCCTTGATGGCTTTTGAAAGCTTTGGAGAGCTTTGTTCTACTTTGTGATTTTGAAGAATTTGAATAAAGCTTTGATGTTCTCAACATGGAAGGAGATGTGAAGTAGATATCATGGAGCATATTAGAATGTAGGGTAGAGTAGATTTCATTTTGTAATTTTTCTTTGATTTCATTATGTCAAGTGATTGCTTTCAAGTTTGATAGTTTAGATTTTCCGTTCATGCAATTTTAATTCATGTAAGTGTGTTCAACCGGTTGATTGTAGATTAGTTTTTCTTTATATGTTTTTGCATCAACTAGTGACATGAGATTAACCTCTCTGCTGACTTTGCTTTTCTCAGTTTTTTTTAATTCCAGTTTTGTTTTGATTTCAGTCTTCTTTACTTTCTTTGTTAGTTAGTTTAGAAATCAACTTGCTCATATCATTGACGGTTACCTCCGAAAGCCATAGCGGGACTATTGGCGAGGGATCGAATTATGAATGTGTGATTTGATTTTAGTTTTAATTTTCTGTAATTAGATATTAAATTGCTCATATCATTGACGGTTACCTCCGAAAGCCATAGCGGGACTACTGGCGAGGGATCGAATTATGAATGTGTGATTTGATTTTAGTTTTAATTTTCTGCAATTAGATATTAAATTGCTCATATCATTGACGGTTACTTCCGAAAGCCATAACGAGACTACTAGCGAGGGATCGAATTATGAATGTGTAATTTGATTTTAGTTTTACTTTTCTGCAATTAGATATTAAATTGCTCATAACATTGACGGTTACCTCCAAAAGCCATAGCGGGACTACTGGCGAGGGATCGAATTATGAATGTGTAATTTGATTTTAGGTTTTACTTTCCTTGCAATTTTTTATTTGTTTGAGTGCAATAGCTTAACTTTTATTTCCGTATTTAGAAAAGCAGCAGAGACAGTGATTTCATGATCAGTATTTCATCTTTTGTTTGATTTAAGTAGCTGCATATTTACATTTTTGTTCAAGTATTGATTTGGTCAATAGCATGTTTTGAGATCTTTTGAAGTGCTAAGTTATGGAAGTTACCATTAGGAACATAAACCTTGTATTGAAATCTACATCCATACTTGACCTTTAAAAGTATTCTTAAGACCTTAGAATAGGATTTCCATTTGCATTAGACACTTTAGGAGATCAACAAGAACAAAACCCCAGAAACAACATAAACTATAAAACAACGAAGTACTTAAGAAAAACGTTAACTAAGCACATATGGTGCACCACACTTCATCAGTTTACGATACCTAGATTGATAATTTATGTAGAGAAATTTAAGACGTTAAATTGACTAGACATTTTTGGTGTCGTTGTCGGGGAAGTGTAATTAGGAGACCTTATTTCTTACATCTAAAAAAAAAAAAAATAATAATTCTTGAGTATGCTCTCCTCCTGCACTTAGTTTAAGAGTGAGAAAATATCCCATAAAAGAAAGCACTCGTTGAGAATTGAACATGGTCATTTCTGTCATTCAAACCTGAAAGTTCTTTCATGAAAACATGAGCAATTTCTGCCAATATGGGGTCATGGCGCATGATACATATCATAGGAAATGGACTACTTCTGACTTTAATGACTTCAATTAAGATAAGTCATGTCTCCAAAGTGACTATAAGGGAGTTCTTGAGCCTCCACTTTTACCATTTGCATCATTTGAGAGCCGTGAGAGTGTTTTGGAGCTAAAGAGGAGCAAATTTTCCACAAACAATTGCGGGCGATCCGGGTGACCATTTGATGTGCCGTCAGTCCCAAGTAGAAGCCAAAACCATTATCCTGCATTATTCAACTTTTAAAAGCTATTTTTGGGGTCTATTTTTAGAGATCTAGGGAGCCCTAGATCATTTATTGTGCCTAACGCCCCCTTCCAGGCCTGTAGGGAGCGTTAAACACCCTTTACGACTTGGGGGAGGGCGTTAATCCTCCATGTTTTCCACAAGTGGCGGCATTAGTGCATGAGGCTACACCCAAAAACCCTAGGCAATGATTTCTTAAGCTTTTTTGCCCCATTTTCACTGATTTTTGGGTTGATTTGTGTAGGTTTTGAGCCATTATGACTAGACTATGGAGAGAATGGGCCCATGATCAACAAGAATTACTTATGCGAAATGATATAGCTTACATACTTGCATTATGATGATGTGATTTGATTAAGTATGCACTGTTGGACTTGATGAAAGGTCAGGAGGACCTTTTGAGCCGGATTATTCAGCGCTGTGATGAACACGAATAGGTGTTCAGGATCGGGGACCATGAGCTTGCTATTGACTGAGATGATATATATTTCTTGACAAGTTTGTCATGTCGAGGAGCATGGGAAAACTTGACCGGTGGTAGGCCTGATCCCCGATCCACTTTAGAGCTGGTTCGAGCTTATTGTATCCCTGAGAGCAGACTTGTCAGCAACATAGTCCCTATAGAGAGTATCAGATCCAGATCTATAAGGGAAATTTTATGGATGATTGTGCTCTTGGCGGGGTCTAAAAGTCCCCATGTTGCGACAAAGGCCCAATTATTGCTTGCAGTTAACTGTTTCCAGCCGTAGATCTTCAACTGGTGCGAGGCGGTGCTTCAAAAGTTTAAGGCAGAGTTGATTGCATGTAAGACCGAGACCCAACAAAGTTTTGGGTACGACACTCTCACTTCTTCATATTTGAGAGGGTGCTAGTTATGCACCCATAGATGAGCTTAGGTCCCCTCGATCCAAGGGAGCCTAGGTAGAGGTGATGGGCATCGCTCGATCCTTGCACAGGAGGATGACCCATCCAATTTTTTTTCGAATATATTTCTTCGAATGGCTCAGTGGTCAAGTTGTGATGATAGATGACTATGCCTATGAGGGCATGGACTTCATAGGTGATCCTAACTTGATTTTTCCGCCTGGTACAAACTTGGGGCCTCAAGGTAATAAGGTTTATTTGAGAGTACTTAAAATATTTTTAAGCTTTTGAATATTTATGTTATGTTTTTTTTTATTTTATGGGTGAACAAGTACTGACATGAAGCTTTTTTCTTAACACAAATGTGGCACCGGTGCGACCTGCAGGCAAGCCTTGCCAAGTGAGGCGAGGATGCCAACTACTCGAAGGCGGGGGTGATGCTGAGAGTCTTCACGAGGTTCTAAGGAACCTATAGGGCTTGAGCATGGGTGTGCCCCCCCTTCCTATGAGGGAGATCCTTGCTCACATGTAGCGACACACAGTTGGTGTGCGTGAGCGGTTTCTTGTTCCTCTTCGGAGGATAGCTAGTGCAATATTGTCTTTCCATGAGTAGTAGGTTCTATTAACATACATGTGGTATAGCCATCAAGTGTTTATAGCTATGCTTAGTAGCCATTTTGTACTTAAAACACCCAAGTTTTGGAAAATTTTCAGATGTAAAAGACTAGATTCGATATATATATATATATATATATATATATATTATAATATATTATATATAATATATTGGTATTTAGTGATGTAAATGTTTTTGTAAATTTTTAACTATGTAAATATTTACTTTGATACATGTATCTATAATAAATGAGACAGATTCCAATCTAACACATAGTTTTCCAATGAGTCAACAACTGTATTAAATTCTCGAGGAATGTGTTCATATGTAATCAAAATCAAATTAACATTCCAAGAGCCGTACACTTAAATAATGACACAACAAGATTAAATTACAAACGTGATAATGATTTGTCAATTGCATAACAATAAGCTAAGAGTCTAACCTAACCACTAGATTGGAGATGTCCCTTGATCATGCTTCAGTGAGAAGTGAAATTATGGACATGTACACAACAATATTGTTGGTGTTAGTACCAAGAAAGACCCCCTTGGAACAAAACAGTTCTGACTCAGTTATGTAAATGACCCAAGCAGCTGATGCAATGTGCCATGTGTGACGATTGGAACCATTCGCGTATCCTACATATGCTAATGGTAATGAAGACATCTACATAACAAGAAATATGTATGAGAAAAATACTTCAAGAAATACCAAAAAATCTAGTCACATAAAAAAGAAGCAAAACTTATAAATACATAAAATTACAAAGCACATGCCTAGTGTATTATTAGGCATGATAATTTTTCAGATAGAGCCCGTTTCGAGGCTTAGCGAGTGGGACTCCTTCCCAGTCCTGAAGTTCATATGCCCCTTTTGAGAGGGCTTTCGTGACGACATATGGATCGGTCCATAAGGGTTGAAGTGTTCCCACCCCCAAGAGGTCATGTTTTTGATTGTAGAGTAAAACAAGATCTTCCTTTTGGTAAGAATGAGGCTTGACCTTTTTGTCGTATTGGGCTTTGACCCGACACTTGTGGGCATCGAGTGCCAATTAGACATCTCAACAGGTTTCATCCATTTGATTTAGGTATTGCAGGTGCTCTTCTTCGGCAGTGGTGTCGAGAAAGAGTTCAACAACTATTTGTAAGGAAGAAATCTAACACTCGATTGGTAAAACTACTTCCAGACCATAAGCTAGTTGAAAAAGTGTAAAGTCGGTAGTAGTTTTTACTGAAGTTTGGTATTCCCACAATGTAGGAAATAACATTCGATGCCAGTGAGTTTTATGATTTCCTACTAACCTGCAGATCATGGTCTTTAATACACCATTGACGGCTTCTACTTGGCCATTATATTGGGGCTAGTAGGAGGATAATTGATCCTTGAGAAAAACGGGCAATGATATTAAGTCAAACATCATGTGATTCTAAGAATGAGACCCATGGTCTGTAACAATCGTGTGGGGCACATCGAAGCGATAAATAACCTAATTGAGTAGGAATAGTGTCACGGTTTCTCCATCGACCTAGAAAGTGGGAAGGTCTTTGGCCCATTTCGTGAAATAGTCCACAACTACAATAATGTAGTTGTGTCCGGCAGAGGAAGTGGGGTTGCAAGTTACGAAGTCTATCCCCCATTTGGAAAAGGGGCCGATGGAGATAACCAATGTAGTAGGGCTGGAGGAGCGCACATTTTCTTTGTAAACACTTGACAAGGGTGGAATTGTCAGATAGCCTTGATACAATCTTTGAACAAGGTTGGCCAGTAGTAACTTGCATGCAAATTTTTCTGAGCAGTAGATATGTAAGAAATATGACAGCCACATGCCCCATCATGGCAGTCATTTAAAACGAATTTCACCTCTTCATGAGTGAGGCAATGTCGAAGAACTATATCAGCACCACGAAAATATAACGTATCGTTAAGCACTAAATAGTGCAGTGCTTGGTGGCAGATGCAACGATGGCCACCTGATGATAGTTCAGGGTGGAAACGTTGCGCTTGGAGGTAGAAAAGGATGCCACGATACCAAGAGTCAGTAGAGTTGATAGGATAGATAGCTTCATCTGGGAGAGGATCATGGGCTATCTCGTTAGGATTGATAATGGGAAGATCTGACAAAAGTTCGACAAAGACTAAGGAATTTTTTGCCTTGGCAGGAGAGAAAAACAAATCAAATTATTGGAGGATCACTATCCATTTGGAATATTTTCCTCCAATGAATTGATGAGACAAAATGTGTCTCATGGGATTCTCCAAGGCGATGACAATAGTCTGTCGTAGTAGTATATGATGTCGGAAGCGGTTGACAACAAAGACAACTGCCAAGGACAAATTTTCCACATGTGAATATTTTTGTTCAGGCCCAGCCAAGCCTTTTGACATATAATATATCACATGCTCACTAAGGTCATCATGAGTTTTAACCAAGACCATTCCTAGAGAGGATGGCGAGGCTACCAGGTATAGAAGATAGTCACGCCCATAGTTGGGAGCACTAAGGAGTGGGGCTGATATAAGAACCTTTTTCAAGGCATCAAATGATCATTGAGCTTGATCATTCCACAGGTATGCCACTCCCTTCTTAAGTAGGCACATAAATCCTTTCGTCAACTCAGGATAATTTACGATGAACCATCGTAAGAAGTTTTCTTTTCCCTGTAAACATTGGAGTTGCAAAGTGGATTGTGGTTTAGGAAATTGAGTAATTTCCTTTACCTTATCGAGATCAACCATAATCTCATACTTGGAGATAATGAAACCAAGTAAGTGTCCATAATCGAAAAAAAAAATGCATTTATGCAGATTCAGATGTATGTTATAAAACTGACACCTAAGAAAATAGCTCATAAATGATCTAGGTGTTGTGCTCACTTCTTAGAATGGGCTGGAAGGTCATCCAAGTAAGTTTGAACAATATGTATGATATCATGAAATGTATAGTACATGGCCCTTTGAAATGTTTCTCTAGCATACTTTAAATCGAATGGGAGTTTTCGATAGGCAAAGATTCCCCAAGGGAAAATGAAGGTGGTTTTGTGCTAGTCTACTAGTTTTATGGAAATCTGGTTGTAACCTGAGAAACCATCCATGAATGAGAATTATTCACAATGGTGCAGTCGTCTATGATTTGGTCGATGAACGGTGTCAGATAATTATCCTTCAGACATGCGGTGTTCAAGTTCTGATAATCGACACATACGCAAATGGTACCTTGTTTCTTATCGACAAGAACCAGATTAGAAACCCATTCTGTTAAGGGGGCGGGGTAGATGAAACCAACATGTAACAATTTTTCTACCTCAGTTTTGATGGCTGCAGTTTTGCGGGGGTGGACTGGTCGAAGCCTTTGGTGGATAAGCTTGGCATTGTCATATATCCTGATCTCATGCTCGATAATAGACGGATCTATGCTTGCCATTTCATCGTAAGACCAAGCGAATACATCGTGGAATTCCTTAAAAATGCAGGTGAAGCTTGCAATTTCCTTAGGAGTGCAAACTGCTCCAACCTAGATGTTTTCTACGATGCTTGTCTCGACAGAAATATCGATGAGAAATTCCTTTGAAATATTGTCCATGTTTCTTTCCGAGTCCAAAGTTTGGATAGTCGTATAAGGTGAGGAAGTGATTTTAGGTGCGTCAAATGACAGGATTTGAAGAGGCATCATGTCTGAATTAGATATCGAAACATGATGGTGAGAGTCCTCCCAAGGCCGCTCTTCTAAACACATGATCTCTCTAATAGCTTCGTCTGAAGGTAGGACTTGATTGAGGAGATTGAAAGAAGGAGTTGTTATGGGAGGGTAGGTGGTACTGTTGGCCATGACCAAAGCGACCAAAGATTCAGATGTAGATTGAATGGCTTGGTAGGCCAATACAGTTGGTGACAATGACATTTGTTCTCTGTAAGTGTCAATTTCTAAAGGGCCCGGGAGGATCCAAGGATCAATCGGTTCGTGGGGAATGGATGAAACCATAAAGACTGTCTATGGAACAATGGGTGGCAGAAGAGGGAAAAAAACCATTAGGGAAGAGCCCTTCAATAGACCAGTACCAATACTAACGTAAGAGTCAGCTACACCACACACTAAGGGTACCTAGTCGCTGGGTAACGGGGAACAATCAGGGGTGCAAAAGGACAACTGCTCCACTGTGAGTATATTTCCATCCAATGGAAATAGGATGATGTGAAAGACAGTAGACACAATGGAAGTCATGGCGTAAGTCCAACTTCGACCCAATAATAGATTATAGTCAAAATTTCTATCTATGACTTCGATGTCCACCGTTACTATTTTCCCACTCAAAGTGATGGGGTAGTTAGCTAGGTAACCTTTTGGAATGAAAGTGTGGCTGTCGAAAGCTTTATGGGAATTCAATGGTGGGGATAGGGTTGGAGAACCCAAAGCGAGCCCAACATGAAGTCGACATGACACAGGTTGAAGCACCTTTGTCAATGAAATTTCTTTGTACTCCTTGCCCTTTCGATATTTGCACCTGAAATGCAAGTTGGTGTGAAAGGGGAGGTTTACATTTGTCCATGTCGAAAATTGCAAGCATGGAATCTTGGGGGTCGACCCCACCAATTGCCAAAAGTAGAGATTTCCTTTGTGCTGGACAGGTTTATAATACTTCGAGTGCTAACATAGCTAACGGTGCTTGTGCCAAATCTTCTACAATGCTGTAGCTCTAGGCAACACATGCAGATGTATTATGCATTGTGCGATGAAGTGCCCCCTTTTGGGGGTGAATTACAAGATCAACAACCGGCCTTTCGATATGAATATCGTTAGGCGGCGGTGGGTTTTGACTCAAGGAGGCTTCCTTAACATTAGTGACTAAAGGTCCATAAGTTTTGGCTCTGGTTTGTAGATCTACCATTTCAAAGGTGTAAACGGTAGATGGTCCTTCACCGGCTGAAGGATGATGTGAATTGTCATTTCCCCCTTCCAGGGGTTGGGGTTGGTTTGCAATAAGGTGGTGCTACTGCTGAGCAGGGAAAGGATTATTTAGGACTGTAGGGGTCCTTCCAGTTTCCTTTTTAGCAATTAAATCTGTGCATTCGTGAAGACATGGACAATGATATGTCATGTGGTATTCTACATAGATTTTGTAAGAGAACTGGGCGGGTTTTTCCTTTCCATCATCAGAGGGTTCAACAACCTTCTGCTTTGGGTTGTACTACTTTGTTGATTTCTCTTCAGAAGGAGTAGTCTTTTTCTTACCACCAGGTTTTTGTGTAGACTGCATAAAGTTTATCGTGGTGGTAGGAAGAGCAGTTGATTTGGTAGAGGGGTCAACTGAAAACTAGGCAATGTGACCACTGATTTGCTTTACAATAGCCCTAGAGGTAGCACTGATAATACCATTGACGTGCGCTCCAGGTTGCTGAGTAGCGGGAGCATTGGAGTTGTGAGGGGCATTGGGAATGACATCATATAAACTGCTAGATTGCGAATATATCAAATCTAAGTGTTGGGCTAGATTGCGAATATATCAAATCTAAGTGTTGGGCATGATGAATGAATTGGTATTCTGTGACTACACCACCTAAGCGACATCTTTAGCGATCTGGGGGAGTAGAGACTTACAGAACCAATCCGCTAATAGATAGTCTAGGAGGGGAACTTTGACTAGCCTTTACCTACATCTCCATTCATGGATATGATCTGTGGGTGGCGGTGTCCCGATGTAATGAAATGAGGATTTCCATCCCAGTTTCATAGCGGATGGGTAGCTAGAAGTGATTTAAGAATTCCATCGCTAAAGTGCCAAAGGTATTGATTGACGCACGTGGTAACTCGATGTACCACTTGGCTGCATTTCTAGTAAGGGTGAGGGGAAAGAGCCGTAGCCAGATACTATCATCCACCATGGAGTTAGAAACACACCATAAATGATAGGTGGTGATGTGCGTACTCGAATCCTCTCCTTGTTCCCCTTTGAACTTCGAGGTGTCTGTTGGGATTTTATGCGGGATTGGCAGCTAATGTAAGTTGTGATAGATGGGGTCATTTGTGAGTTTGTACAAGTCGGGGATATCAAGCATTGCCAAGAAAGGGAGGATGTTAGATGCCCCCGAATCAGACCAAGGCAATGATATATGACTTGAGGATCCTTGTGGTCCTCCCATCATGTTGTTCCCAATATTATACACAGGTTGCATGGAATAGTAATTTCCTTGGGGTATAGTCGTGTACTATGGGTTTCCATAGGGATTGTTAGATTGGGGGTTGTAAGTGCCCCGAAGATAAGGAATTCCCCCTTGAATCATTTGAGGTTGAGAGTGGGGTGCCCATATGGATTTATTGGGACCTTGATGAGGGATCTCGCTCGCCATGTAATTAACAATAGGTCCTTGACTGACATAAGGAGGGTTCATGTCAATCAATGCTTGTCCTTGCAGTCCTATAAACGGAGGGGGAACTGTTACGTTATTGACCGATATATGCATATTGGCAATTGTGCCCCCAAGCATCTGAACCTGGGGGTTAGAACTAAGCAATGGATGCCAATTGTAGGGGGGTTGATTGGACCCTTGCTAATCATGCTATATGTAGAACTTGTCGAAGGTCCGGGAGCTGACACAAAAGGGTCGGAACCCGATATATACTGGGTTCCACTCGTGTTGGGTGTCATGATAGGGTTTGAACCTGGGACAAGTGGGATAACAAGGTTTTCCATCAGAGGTGTGGTATTGACTATCGACTGGGGGGGTGGCAGTGGACCAAAAGTGTCCACAAAAGCCCACGACCCATTAGTCGTCGATGGGATGGGTGCGTCCAAAAAAAGACATAGGAGGTACAAATGCAACTGGAATCAAGCATGGTCCCAACAGATTCATGATCGGAGGATTGTATGGAGGAATAAATCCTTCAATAAAGAAACCTTTCGATAAGCTGGAATCGTGGGATGTCCAAACCGATTCAGTGTTAGATCTCAGAGACTGATTGCCCAAAGACAGGTAATCTGGTTCACTGGGGCTTGACGGATCCTCCACAATGAGTGGGGGAAGACCTTGTCTAGTCAATTTAGTGTCCTAAATTGTTCTACATAAATTATCAATTTGGGTATCGTAAACTGATGAAGTGTGGTGCACTATATGTGCTTAGTTAACCTTTTTCTTACTTCGTTGTTTTATAGTTTATGTTGTTTTTGGGGGTTTTGTTTCTCATGCTTAAGGAAATTAGTCTAAGAAAGAAAAGTTATGCTTCTAAATGAAATCTCTAAATGTTAATGGACAACTAAATCTCTTTTAATGTTAAAATCTAATTTCTAAAGAAGGGAGAAAAGGAAATGAAGACTAGATAAAAACAAATCATAACCTTGAATAGTTATATTAATCTAAGCCGACAAAATGTCTATGAAATGAAAGCAACAATGATAACAGCTAAATGAAGTGTTTTATCATTCCACTATAAAATTTTGGGAGAACTACCTCCTTGTGATAGCATTTGGAAGGATCCAATACTCCATTTTTCTAAAACTGAAAATGAAATTGCAACGAACTTAAATGAAAGACTAAGACTGAAAGTGAAATTGCAACTAATCTACTATAATAGCTAAATGGAGTGTTTTATCATTCCACTATACAATTTTGGGAGAACTACCTCCTTGTGATAACATTTGGAAGGATCCAATACTCCATTGTTCTAAAACTGAAAATGAAATTGCAACGAACTTAAATGAAAGACTAAGACTAAAAGTGAAATTGCAACTAATCTACTATAACAACTAAATAAAGTGTTTTATCACTTTGTTATACAATTTTGGGAGAAATACCTCCTGGATAACATTTTGAGGGACTCCATACTTCATTGTTCTAAAACTGAAAATGAAATTGCAACAATATTAAATACAAAACATGTAATGGAAAACTAATTTTCTGTGTGCTTTAATGCTCCAAGCACCAATTGGAAAATACTTCCTTGGACTATTTTCCTAAGCATAGATTACACAATTAGATAAATCTACAATCAACAGGTTGAACACACTTGCATGAATTAAACTTGCATGAATGGAAAATTTAAACTATTAAACTTGAAAGCAATAAAATGACATACTTGAATGAAATCATAACAAAACTACAAAATAAAATCTATTCTACCTTACATTCTAATATGCTCCATGACATCTACTTCACATCTTCTTCCATGTTGGGAACTTCAAAGCTTTATTCAAATTCTTCAAAATTACAAAGTACAACAAGTTGAGCTAACAAAAGTTTACAAAACTCTCCAAAGATACGAAATGAAGGAGAGAGATCTCCTATTTATATAAAAAGATGAGAAGTCATCTCATTAATGAGAGTCCATGAATCTCTCTCTATACCTCTAGAGTTATAATCAAAATAGGAAATGATAAGGCACATTCTTCTTAGAGTTCAATACAAATAAGAAATGTGACACATATCCTCATGA
>APFE030154439.1:148771-183912 GCA_000404065.3 Pinus taeda | reverse complement strand
CCCTTGGCTCTTTAAGGGATACGACCAAGGTAACACCAGACCAATCTTTGGACTGTGGGTCCTAGCCTACCTACAATCAGAGAGGGCTCTCTCTTCGTAATTTAGCTTTATTTAGGGTGATATTAGGCTAGCTATTGAGTACAAGGGGTTTTGTTTTTTGGTGGGAAAGAGAATGGCTTCAAGCAGAGAGGTAATGCATTGTGCGATGAATTTCAAACCATTGGGCATGGAGCCAGAGGAGCGGGACTGCTGGTGTGTTTTTCTTGGTCACGAGGGGGATATGGAGCAGATAGCTGCTCATGAAACAATTATTCGGGCTAAAAAAAGGATGAAGTGGAGGTCAGAGATGTAAGGCAACTAAGATATCTTTGATTCGGCTGACCGAGGTAAGGTGGATGGATTCTATCTAGGAACAATTAAGATTTCCTAAATAACAATCATACATGGGTGACAAAGAACTAATATGCTCCATGAGGTATTCATATTAAAGCTCTTAGTCAGAACAAAAACATATAGAACGTTTGCAAAAATTTAGTGTAAATTGTTGTAAGGCCAATTGTCGATTAGTCCTCCTTTCTGCAATTGAAAATAGTGAATGGATTCTATCTAGGAACAATTAAGATTTCCTAAATAACAATCGTACATGGGTGACAAAGAACTAATATGCTCCATGAGGTATTCATATTAAAGCTCTTAGTCAGAACAAAAACATATAGAAAGTTTTCAAAAATTTAGTGTAAATTGTTGTAAGGCCAATTGTCGATTAGTCCTCCTTTCTCCAATCAAAAATAGTGATAATGAAACCAATATATGTGAAATGATATTACAAAGACAAGAGATGTTTTATTAGTCCATATGACAGCGTGAGAATTTGTTGATCATCCTTCAGCATTTAAAAAAAAAAAGGAAAGCATAGTAGACAGTCCATTATCTGATCCTTTGAATAATCTTTGATCTCTCAACCAACAAACTTTCAATAATACATTGCAGATATGGAGTGTAGTAAATCAACCAGCTGGATTGGAAGTTTTAAGGAGATGAGAAGCACACAAAAAAATCTCTTTATTTTAGCATATCGGCATGAAGGTGAAAAAAGCTTTGTCTAGGAGCTGATAAAATTTCTTGCATAAATGCCAGAACATGGGCGGATTCACTGAGATAAGAGGCAAAGGTAATCAACATTCATTACCAGTTCAGAAGAAAAACATAAAGAAATAGCAGACCTTGAGCATAGAGTGTGGCTCAGCAAATTCTAGACTAATCTTTCTATCTGTTATTTAGATGGCGATATGAGCATATCATGAGCATAAAACATAAAGAAAAACAGAGATGAGAGGCACTTATTGAGTTATGTGGCAGCTTTAGAATTCCGTAAGGCCCCCTTCAAACAACAAAACACAACACATAGTCCATTTCCAAAAAACTCCCGCAGTCTTTGATTAAGGAATCGTACTAGATGTACATAACCAATCCCTATCAGAGTCTATCGACCTATTATTACTTGTTTCTCTCGCCCCTCAAGACTGACTATGGGGTGGTTTATATAGTGAAAGATTTACAACCTTCCCTTGAATAGGTGTCATAGGGAAAATATCAAACAAATATCTCTAGATCATATCTGGAAAAAATATCTATGAAATAAATGTCTTTAACTCATCGTTGGGCTGGGAATTAATACATAATTATCTAAAAAGAGCTGCGTTGAGGCAGCAGGAAGCTTAAGTCATGTAACTGAGGGTTGCGCTTTGAATCCTCTTGTCCGTATCTTTCAGGCGATTCTGCTGCTTTTAAGTGGCTTCGAGATATTTTAATATGCACTGGTGAGCTTTGATGGCTCTGAGCTGCTCTATTTCTCTTTGCGCTATCCCTTTGCTGCCATCTAGCTTCGTGTTTTAAATTCCCCTGCTGATATTCATAATTGATACTCTTTGTCAGTTTGCTGATGTGGCTTCACTGTCGTATCGAGCATTCACTTTCCTCTAAAACACTTCAAACTGTTCAATCGCCCCTGTCTTATCTCCTGTGAAAGCATTAATACAACCTCCAGGTGTATTAGATTTGTTTATCTGGCTGTGACACAGCAAGCACCTTCAGATATTTAAAAAAAACAGAGCAGGCGTTGTTTAGTGCCTCTCTGTACCGCATATTCTCTGATCTGAGTTTCTCATTCTCTGATCTTAGCTGAGTGTTCTCATGGTGCTCATGTTGAGTCTTCATCTGAGTGCGTTTATTCTAGAACCAAATTTTACTTGCAGAAGTTTCCAGGCCAAATTCTCTACTGAGCTCCTTTCTTTGCTTGGCATCTGGGTGCGGGCATTCTTTTTTAGAAAATATTTCCATCTCTTGAATTTGGTGCTGAGTATGGCGATGATATTGCTTCTTTCTTTGTTTGAAGTTCAAAGTATTTTGAGAGATCACAGTTTACATCACTCAGTGATTTGCAAAGTCGTACAGAGCACTGAGTCGAGCAAACAATTTGTGATCTAATTTTGCTATAGTAACTCAAGAACTTCAATAGGATAGCTTAATAGTTTCTCGGTGCTGGTAGGTAATCGATGGACTCATTTAATTTTGCCTTAGCTGACCTGATCCAGAATTGAATTGGGTTGTTTGGGAGTTCCCTGAAACGATGATGCTGATTGCTGGATATTCGATCCTTATATCTCTTTGGAACTCATCCTGAATTTGAAAATTTTTAAATGAAGTCGAATCCAGAGCGGCTTGAAAATATGTCCTGTACCTCAGGCTCCCTGATACGATTACAAAAAAATAAATCGTCCATGTTATTGCCTCTAGGAGATTGCCATCAAGTTTGCTTTGAACATTTTGATGCCTTCTTATTGTCCTTTGCTGAAAGTGTTTGTAGTTGGCGCTTCACTGCTTTTTAGAAGACAAATGCGCACTGTTCAGATGTGTATGCGCACTGTGTATGCGCACTTTTCAGATGTGTATGTGCACTGTCTAAGCGCACTGTTTAGATGTGTATTCCCACGAAATCATCAATGCTGAAGGGGCTTTTAAAAATAACAAATTGTTGAACCTTCTGAGACAGCTATACACAGAAAACAGGTCGAGAATTGAACTCTCTGGTAAAGGGAGATCTCCTGAAGATTGAATCAGAGGTTTCATTGGATTTTGATAATAGTAATATTTTTGCTTAGCATACCATGACAAAACTTTATCTATATCATGCTTTGTTATCGTGCTTTTATTTTCTCCTGAATTAAGCTGGTCCAGAAAAGGAGCCACTATATCAGGTAGACATCCAGTGGATTATTGGTTAATCCTTTGACGATGCAAGGTTTTCATCTTAACTTTCTCAATACTAGCAACATTACTCTGCCCCTCAGTTCTAGGAATACAAACCACTTTGCTTGATGCAAATATTTGGTGGTTATCATGAACTGAATATGACCTTTTGAAAACATCATTAAGAGATATGGATTCATTATAGTCATTTTTATCCAATTTCAACCTCTTTACTTGACAAACCTGTAGACTTCACCTTTGGCATTATCTCTCTACAATCCACTTTTTCCACTTCCAGAGAACTTGAATCTTTTGTAATGTTAACCAGCTCAAACCCCTCTGTATTTCCCTTTATCAATTTTGCATTGTTTTTAGTTCTTTCCATGTCCTTCCTACTAATAGCTGGTACCAAATCCTTTATTTTTTTTTTTTATTTTTTTTTTTGCTTTTAATTCAAAGGGATTGTCATGTGATGATGACTTCCCACTCCCATTTCCATCCTCTTTGATGCCTTTAGAGGTTCTTTGATCTTTAGCTGAAGCAGCTGGCCTGGAAGAAACCAGAAATGGTGGTAATGGATCCTGAGATTTGTCTAATGATTGCATCTTTGAGACAGATGATGAAAGAGCTGACGATACTTGTGCCATAGAGGAAGATGTTTGTTGACAAC
Organism: Pinus taeda; assembly: GCA_000404065.3. NCBI lineage: Eukaryota > Viridiplantae > Streptophyta > Pinopsida > Pinales > Pinaceae > Pinus > Pinus taeda. The sequence continues at coordinate 179,993 of APFE030154439.1, read as the reverse complement.
ACAATGTGTTTGATGTGTTTTCCTTACATAAAAATCTTTGGGAACTGCCCTTATCCTGCAACAAGATAGTACCCCCACAATCAACTTTTCCTGTTTGAGGAATATTTTGTGGACCATCTCTTGAATGCAAACAGATATCCATCTGTTGTGATGCCGCACAAATATCACCCTTATCTGCTTCTGATGCCACTAATGGGCTATCCCTTTGCAATAAGGATTCTGTATTAAAGCTCTCAACTCCTCGTTTCTTGCTAACTGGAATAGAATCTGTGTCTTCTGTTTGGCGTTTATTAGATTCAGCATGTGATTGTTTGACCAAGTGCTGAGATGACACAAGAGCAATCTTTTGTGTGCTATTTTTCAGCCAACTCTTGTTTGACCAATAAGACCTCGTTCCTAAGATTTTCAACTGCAATCTCAAATTCATATATCTTTTCTTCCTTCTCTTGAATGCATGACCTACCTTCACCAAGAAAAATCTCCAATTGTTGCATTTTTCTTTCTCAGTATCTGATAATTCTTGGTGAAGCACATCTACTTGTTTTTAATTTCTGTTGCAATTCTGCAATATCTCTGTCTCGGTCATCTAATTTTGAATCTGCAAGTTCCAATTTAATGCATTCCTGCTGAAGAGCCAAATTGTTATTTTCATTCTCCTCCACAAGCCTTGAAATTTTGTCTTCATGCACTCTGATGGAATTGACTATGGCACTTTTCTCTGCAGAGAGCACTTCATTTGTCTTTTGAGCTCCTCTATCTTTCTGTCCCTGACTTTTATAACATCGAGAAGAGCTGCTTTGATTTAGCATCATCTCTTTCACAACCATCTAAAACAGAACTAAAGGTTAATAGTCCCTTGTAGTAGTAGCAGAAAATGTTGAGCTAGTTATGGTTATATTTCAACCAATGGAAGGGATATATATTTAGGGGGATCTCGTATATGTTTTTAGTATGGGGAGGGAAAAATAACTGGGATTTAGATAATAAGTTAGAATTTAATATGCAATTTGATCAAAGAGCGCTAAGGATAGGAATCCTAGGCTTTTAAAGGGGAAATAGGACTTGTTGAGCGTATTAGGGGAAGTTAAAGAGTGTTTTGAGGGAAGAAGGTAAATTCAGACATGCCTCGCTTGAGCTCCTCCAAATGGAAACTGCCTTATGCTTGAGATGCGAACGGATATGACGCTTGAGAACATGAAATGAAACGGATCCCAAGCCATGATTCTACCACCGCAACGCTACCTACCCGGCCTACTCTCCTAACATTTTTTCTTCTTTTGGTTTGGGTGCCCCTTAACTAGCATACCCAGCCTTTCAACCTTTCTTTCAGCTATCCTCCTATCTAAATCGACCCTTGTCTCTTCTGGGGCTCAGATTAAGCTGATGAGCGCCCTGGTTTCTCTACCTATTTACCAATCCGCCAAGTTTTAAGCTTGTTTGGCCAGATATTCATCTCTATACTCTAAAGCAAGTAATTAAAACCCAGGGAAGCCAAGTTTAAACTGTTTGGCTTTCCCTTGACTGAACAGCTCTTCAAAATTTGAATAATCTATCCAAATGAAACTCTCTGGAAATATGGAACCTTTCCAGTAATAAAAGGATGACATATTTGGCATGCAAACCATCAATCATGAAATATGAACCCCTATTGCAATAGGAGGCTAACACCTCAAATACCTCTCACGTGTGGGATAGCTCACCCTAGTCAAAAGTGTCCTGGAGGCCACTCCTGTATATTGGATGTCCCTGGCTTGGATTCCCAAAGGCATTCTCACTAGAATACAATCCCTCTGCTGTAGATTTCTTTGGCAAGGGAACAAACAGGGCAGGATTTTTGCATGGGTCAGGTGGGAGGCTCTGAACCTACCAAAAAAATGGGGGGGTTGGGGCCTAAAAAAGTTAGAAGATTTCTCATTAGCACTTGCTTGCGAAACTTCGTTGGAAATTAGTATCAGCATACATTCTTTGGACAAGGGTTACATATGCCAAATATATTACTCCAATGCACATCATGGACTGGATTAGAAGAACTCACCTAAGTACCATGGGCATCTCTATTATCTGGAAGGTCGTCCTAAAAGCTTTGAACCCTATCAGAGAGGGCCTCACTTGGAGAATTCGATCTAGGTGCATTGTCCGCATCGGCCTCGATCCATGGGTGGGATGTGGGGACATGCACCGCCTACCTATGGATCTCATATAGTATCTTCAGCAACATAACATTTCTTATATTGCACAAATTGCAAACTCGGAGAACACCTCTTTCCTCCAACATGCCTGGAAAAGTGCTCATCATTTAAACATTCCTCCTATTTGGACACTGTACTGGGAGGACTACACTCAAACCCTCACTGATGCCCACATCTATATCCTTGACGGTGACGATGAGATTATATGAGCTCTTTCAAAAAATGGAAGGTACTCGCCAAAAGAAGGATATCAGACTTTGTCGGCACCAAGGAAGCCTCTGATGCTTGTTGACTGGTGGAGACATCCCTGGAAGCTAAAGGCTCCTCCCAGAACTAGACTTTTAATGTGGACCATCCTATGGAACAAAATCCCAACTGGTGAAAACCTCCTCAAATGAGCACATTATGGTCCCCATTGGTGTAGCTTTTACAAGAAGGAAAATGAATCCACTTCCCACTTATTTTTGGAATGTTCAGCTATTTGTAACCTGTGGAATCTTATCCTCCCTCCCATCGCCCCTTCTGCAAATTGGGCTGGCAATACTATTCTTGCGGCCTGGCAGTCCTGGTACAACACTTCATCATCGCAAAAGCTTCAAAACCTTCCCCTTCTGATTTGTTGGACTATCTAGATTGCCAGAAACCGTTTACTTTTTCAAGACACAGCGCCGAATTGGGTTGTACTGTCGGCCAAAGTCAAGGCCGATTTCTCCCTCATTCGAGATGATCCTCCCCCACGTAATACCTGCCTTCCCACTCCTATTCAAATAGACTACAACAAACCATGGGCTTATTTCAATGATGTAGCACAAGAGCAAGGTTGTGGGGGTGGGTGGGTCAGGGATGGGGGGGGCTATACTTCATATAAACCATCATCATTCTTATAGCATGCTCATAGATTTCCAAATATGCAGTAATAATTCAGTTGAGCTCCTTGCCGCAAAACATCTCATTCATTTCACTTTGGAGAAAAACTGCAGAGATCTACAATTATTTGGGGACTCAAAAATTATTTGTGATTGGCTGAACAGGAAATCTAGATGTTCTACTTTTTCATTAAATCACATCTTGGAAGAAACTTTGAGATTGATTTCATCTTTTGACACCTTTACATGCTCACATATTTACAGGGAGTAGAACGAAGCTGTTGACACCCTATCCAAAGAGGCTACGCTAGGCGAGTGGGGCATCTAGTTGATTAGAGAGCACCATGGGGAAGTTTTCTTCCAATATTATCATCGGCCATTCATGGATCTACAAGTTTAATTCATGTTTTTGTTTTAGTTATCTTTTGATTGGACACATACCTTTTTTGTATGTATACATTGACACTGAACATGGTAACAGTATGATTATTATATGGCTTACAGTTTTTTGTTTATTATTTTTGTCCCCTGCATGGATCAAAGGAAACAATATTGTTTATACATGACATGATCATGCACTACATATGCACCAGCATCTACAGAATGTAATTTCCTTTTTTAATGAAATTACGATTTTTCCTTATGGGAAATAAAAGTGGAGAACCATGTCATATCTCAGCCTAGATAGAAGAATCCATAGAGAACCCTTATTTTTTTGAGAAGGAGAGATCTAGAATTTAAATCAAATACAATAATAAGAATAGCTTACAGGGTTTCAGTCACTGAAGTAATTCATGTTATGATATATGTCTAGATTTGAATAAAGGTATTTAAAAAAATCATTGGTAATTTATAAGTAGTTTTAAGATAATTTAGAGGGATGCTACAAGGATCGCATCCCACATATACCTATAGGGACTCCCAAACATGAATTCACTATAATATCCCTCGATATACCTCCTACAAAATACACAAGATTTTTTATTTTTTGATTTATAAGTTTTATCAATGAATAGCATCCCACAAATGACTTATCACATACTCTTTAACTAATCATCAAATGATATAATCACAATCATTAAGTGAAGTAACTGTAGAAATGAAAATAGCTATTTGCATAACGAAATAGTCATTAGTGCAACTTCTTGACATAATGTATTTTGATGCAAATTTTTATCATAAACATCATTCATCTAATCAAGGCTTATTAAGAACATGATGAATGATATATAATTATGAACACTATGTAAGGTGACAATAATGATAAGATAAACCAAATAGATAAGCACTCAAATAAGCATTGAGGTTATTATAATAGAGATAGTAACTACCAAATTACTTTTATATCCCTGTGTTCCTAGTTGTATGTCCATATTTACTTTAGTTTGTAATGTATTTACATACACTATAGTTTCTCTTAGTTATTTATACTCACAAACAGAGGCAAAACTGCAATACGTTTTATGTTATCATGTATATAAGATAAGGGCTTCTAATATCTATATGTGTTTTGTTGAACTTGTGTTTACTCAATATGACATGTATTATATATTATGGATTGATACCATCCTACATTCCCTTCCTTAGACTACTTGCCACCACCTTTATTAAAATGTTATTCATGTTGCATTTACATTCAGAACCATAACATGGATTCTTTAGGACTCCCAAGTGCATCATAGGAACTATTAATAGAATATAGAAATAGAAATGTTATACAGTATGTTCTGATAGGCCTTCCCATGGAGAACCTTTAGATTTGTTTCATACCTAAGTCTCCTGAAAATGTTTAATATATAAAGATATTCTTTTTAGAATTATTCCATACTATTATTAGAACATAAGCTAATATCCAATTTTCTATTTCACATTTCCTTTCCCTTTACTTACAATCAAGTTTTGCTTAGATGACACTTAGAAGTATTGATATATTAAAGAACGATTATAGTTTTAACCCTTAAATACATTATTTGCATGCAAGAAGGCATGCATTAGTAACCTTTATCTCTTATGCAATTCATCTGAATAATCTACTACCATTTGACTATATTGTTTGTATGGTTACTAATGATATATAAATCTCACTAATTTAGCTTGAGAATTCCATAATATGAACAATCATTCGCAGAACTCAAACCAATAATATAATTCAAAATATATTCAACGCTACTCTTAGATACAAATAATGACTTATCTGACCAGAAAGAATTATTTCAGCAAAACTATGGAAGATGGCATGTTCCTCCCGACCAACGAGTCGTGTACAAAGTAACTCCCCTAAGCTCAGACTTATTGCTTCCTCTTTTTCCCAATTCTCTTGGAACTCCCCAAATTATTTCACTCGGTGGTATATAATATTTTCTTCCTAGTAGATTTTCTCTAGCATTGTCCTGATTTTAAGGTTTGCTTCATTTTTTCTTTACCTAGGCTTTATGTTAAAGATAGGAAAAAACTTTCCTTTTTCCTTCATAAGCACTCATTTCTCTCTAGTTGTGTTTATTTTTATTCCTTTTACCCAACTTATATATATATTATATATATTATATATATATATATATATATATATATCTTGCTAATCTTATCTTTCCACTCAACATAACATCTCTCTCCAGTTATGATGCTTCCCTCATGGAAATATTTCTCCTAGGAATTTTGGTAGAATTTGGAAAGGTCCACCATTTGGGCTTAACCACTTAATATATTCTTGGATAGCAAGAAGCCCACCTTACTCAAATGTTATTTCCCATACTATTCCCAAAAGAATCAACATTTATTCATCATAAAATGATTTTACATAAATCAATTAACTAAAAGTCATGGCTTCACGGTCAACATATCCAAACAATATTTATAAGTAAATATAACATAATCATGTTTGTAAAGGTGATTGCACTAGGGGTGTCACACCAATCAAGGTCCCAATCAAATCCCCTTTTGTATGGTATAGTGATACTCATCAAAATGTAGATCTTTTTGTTTGTACTAATCTATCCTAAAAATGATAAAAGCTAATTTAAACTAGGGAAATATATGACATAAAATATTTACAAGTAAATATTACATAATCTATACAAATTGTCTATGTTTTAGATGAACTTATTTATCTAATCAACAACAATAAGGGAAACATTACCCAAAAACAATCTTTAAAGAGTTTTGCAGTTGTTTGGGGTAGTAGTCTTTCTAAATGATATGTGGGCTCAGTCAGCTACCGAAGAAGTGTGTGTTCTAATGAGAGAGATTTAACAAACTATAGTTTTTGTGTTTTTATGGGTTTATTTGCATGCAATATTCAATCTACTTTGCATAAAAAAAACAGTATCTCAAGAGTGAGAACAAGTCTGGTGAATATCAAATAATGAAATTGATATATTCAGAGACTCATAACTAATCTAAAATACTTCAAATGAATTAATAAAACATTTGTTTATTTCATTTAAAAAGAAAAGAAAGACACATTCTAATAATCGATTTCAACAAGTAGTTAAATGAATGAAAGTATGTGGAAATGGAAAAGAGAGATGCATATAATATATATTTAACACATAAAATACTCCATACATAGAGGAATTTACTAAATTGACTCCCATGTCTTCAAAAATTTAACAACAACTTCTTATCAAGATAACATTCTTGATTGCAGTATAATGATTCCCAACCTTTTCATCATTAAAAAGAGTTTTGTAAATAATAGAGAGTATGAAAAATAGCAAAAAATATTTCTTCCTATTTTCCTCAAACTGATTTCTAAATATAAACAATTTGTAAAATTCTAAGAATGTTTTCTTGAAAATAAATCTCAACATCCAATCTTCTACTTTATTTTCTTTTTTTGTTTCTTATTCTCTCCTCATTTGATGGGATTTTTTTCCTTTTATTTTCCCTTGATAATTACTTCGAGATTGTTTCATTTATCTTCTCACTTTATACGATTTTTTTGTCTTTCCAAATTATTACTTGTACATTAATAAGACCAAAATAAAAATTAATAATAAAATATGAAAAATAAAATCCAAAACTCACTTATTTCTTTCCATTTTTCAATCATTTCCACTCAAGAAAAATTATTTCAACATATTAATTAAATTGTTAGCTTTCCAACAAGTTATTTATCACTCAATTTGTCCTTTGGGAACTGAAGATATGGCCACCATAAGAGAGCACTCAAGAAACATTGATTTACTATGTGGGTTATCTTGATGGTTGATCTACAAATTTAATTCATTATCTCACATATATTGTAGGAACATATTTCTCGGTGTTTATTGTTATTTCCTCTCAACATAAATTGTATAACAAGTTATGGAAGGTATAAAATGAGGATTCCTTAATTGGCAATCACCTTGTCATATAAGTATTATGTAAACAATGAGATTCAAATTTAATTAAACTAACTAAAATATAAAATAATATGGATAAAACTAAATTAGTAGTTGTTAATACTAAAATATAAAAGAACCATAAATCATAATAGAAAAGTAATACATAAAGATAAGGGAGCATTTTCAATGGAGAAATGAGATTCAAATTTAATAATATAACTAATTAAAATATAAAATAATATGGATAAAACTAAATTAATAGTTTGTTAATACTAAAATTAAAAAGAACCATAAATCATTAAAGAAAGTAATACATAAAAAAGAAGAGAGCATTTTCAATGGAGAAAATAACATTTGCACTATGATATAAGTGATGAGGATTCCAAATATGACCATTAATTTATATGAAAATAAGCATATAATGTATTGTTGTCATTATATTTTGGTTATTTAGTGAAAATAATTATATATATCAAAAGTGAAAGAGTTATTTTTACCAAAATTAGGATCCTTGTAAAAATTTGACATTTCTTCCAAATTCAAAACCATTGAATCATTATTATTTTTTCAACTACATGTTCTCAAGATGTTAGGTCCCTATAATACTAGTGTATTCACCTTATTGTTATTGTTAATGTATCCCCCTATTGTCATTGTTGTGCTCAGGTATCCCCCATGTTATTATTGTTGTGTCCCATAGAATCCCACTATTGTTATTGTTGTGCCCTTACATTATTATTGTTATGTAGGCTTTGATTATATTGTGACTCCTTAGACTCCTATATATACCAAGGAGGGCTTATCATTTGTATCATACCAAAATTATTCATTTATGTAATGTAAAGGAGGATTCCCCCTCAAATTTTAAGTCATTGGTCTATCTTTTCTTCTATTTTGTGAGTTGGTTGCATAACATTTGGTATGAGAGCTTTAGATTTCAGGGTTTCGCTTCTTCAAACAGGTCATCTTGGTATTTTTGCTATAATTCTTTTTCTGCGAGGCTTTAGAAGCTGAAATTGCAACCACATGAAGTCGAAATATTCTTGAACGTCATGTACGAATTTCAGAATATGGTTTGCTACATTTTTGGAGATATGATTTAGGGAAGTTAGGGTTTTTGCAGGCTCTATAATTCTATCTCAAACAAGCGACCTAGGGAAAATCATCATAAATTTCTTTCCAAACATCTAATTTGAATTTTGTAAAAATTAAATATAAGTGCACATATTATAATTTTTTGTGTATTATTTTTAGCGTTGAAGGTAGAAACAGTGACATTTGGCGTTCCATAAAAGTTCACTCTACTGAACTAGTCTATAAGCAGGTCATCATGGGAGATTGGGCATTACTCTTTCTTGAATAATTTAATGTCAGTTTGAGTTATGGGGTTTGAAAGAAGACTCAGAGGTATACCACAATACAAATGTTCAGACCTTGGATATTCGAAATTATGAAGATACAACAACTTCAATATTGAACTCCTAAAAAGCAAGAAAAAGGTGTGTATTTGTTTAAATTTTGCATAACTTTTGTTTGAAAAATCAGTTTGTTGTGATTCAAAGGGCATATTGAAGCATATACATCAATATTTGGTTCTAAAATTCCTCCCAAAAAAATTAATTCTACACCCGTTAAGCCCTCATAAATCTCTATTATGACTCATGAAGAGGAAGAACTACAACATGATATATCAAAATTATGGGACCAAGTGCAACAAATATCTCTCTCACAAAGATAAACCAAATATGAACTAAAAGGGGACATGGATGGCTTAAAAGGGGACATGGATGCTTTAAAAGGTGACATGGATGGTTTAAAAGCATAAATAAGAGGCAACATGACTGGTTTTAGAGCAGACATGGAAGATTTGACAAAGTTACTACAAGAAATTCTTCCTAATGGTAAAAATGTATTCCATGAAAGTCATTATTAGAACAAAAGGAATATGAATCATGATTTTAGAGACTCCAATGTTGTTTTTGATACCCACAACATTCCAAAGATCGATATGAGAAAGTTTGATGGTAAGGATAATGTAACATGGATACCACAGCTGGAACAATATTTTGATCTCCATGATATGCAACATACACACAAAAGGTACACATTGCATATTTATATTTAGAACCCATTTAGTTTGTATGGTATTGATGGATTTGTTCTCATAAACCACTTTTCACTTGGTCAATTTGTACAGAGGAAATATTATTACATTATGAGGATACAAAGCACTTTCTTTAGCCAATTAACAAATCTCAAAAAAAAAGTTCAATGGTGGAGCACATTGAGGACTTCCAAAAATTGAATATCAGGGTAAATGATATTCCATAGTAGCATAGGACTGATGTGTTCATACGGATTTTGAAGGATAACATCCAACATGAGGTTCACCTTTGGTAACTTGATTCATTGGAGAAAGCACTCAAGGTAGAAAAAAAAAGTTCAAAGAAAAATTGTGGCAACAAGGACGTCTACCACTCACAACTATAAAGATGGAAGTGTCGTTGTTCCTAGCCTTCCACAACCTACAAGGTTGACGCCACAAAAATTATAGGAAAAAAAAAAAAAAGCAAAAGGGCCTTGTTACATTTGTGATAGAAAATACACTAAAGGTCATAAGTGTGTTGAGAAGAAATTATTCTACATCAATTGTGAAGAGGAGGAAGAAAAGGAACAAAAAACATCAAAAGAGGAGGATATACACCAAGAACCAACCCCGTAGAAATAAGAAATGAATCTAACCATATCTTTTAATGCATTGGCAGAAATTACCACTCCTCAAACTCTCGAGATAGAAGGATATATCAAGAAGAATAAGGTAATAGTGTTGATTGATTCAGGTAGTACCCATAATTTTGTTCATTGTTGGATATCCAAGGAATTGAATTGCTTCCTATATCAAGCACCAGAGTGTCAAGTGATGGTTGCAAATGGAGGAACTATAAATTGCTCTAGAAAGTGACATAATATCAAACTAACAATGGGGGAATATGTATTGAATAGTCTATTTCTTTTAATTCTAATGGGTGGTGTTGATGTTGTACTAGGACTCCAATTGTTACAATCTCTAGAGATGATACCTTTTAATTTAAATAACTTTTCTTGATAATGTTTTAGAAAGGAAAGGAAATTAAATTAAGGGGTATCATAGGGAAACCATGAAAGATAATTAGCTATAATGGCATGACAAATCTTCTGAAGAAATAACAATAGGGTGTAATTGTACAATTATGCTCATTAGAGGTTCAAACATCGAAATCATCTATTTCTCCAAATCTCCAAAAAGTCTTAGACAATCATTCCAAGGCATTTGAGACTCCTAAAGGCCTCCCACCTATTCATGATCATGATCATGCTATTTATTTGATTCTAGGAAGTGTTCCTCCAAACATCAGACCTTATAGATATCCCTATGTCCAAAAGAGTGAAATGAAACATATGGTTGCAGAAATGCTAGAGGCTGGTATAATTCAACCTAGTCAAGGTCCTTTCTCTGCTCCAGTAGTATTGTTTCACAAGAAGGATGGATCATGGCGTATGTGTCCGAAATATAGGGAGCTCAACAAGCTCACTATTAAAGATAAATTTCCCATTCCTGTCATTGATGAATTGTTGGATAAATTACATGGAGAAATTTACTTCACCAAGTTGGATCTTCTTTCAGGATATCACAAAATTAGAATAAAGACTAAAGACATTCTTAAAACAACATTCAGAACTCATGAGGGTCATTATGAATTTTTGTTCATGCCTTTTGCCTTACTAATTCACCTTCTACATTTCAAGGTTTGATGAATTCCATTTTCAAACCATTCCTTAGAAAAGTTGTGTTAGTATTTTTTGATGATATACTAATCTACAACAAGTCTTGGAAGGATCATGTTCAACATCTTGATAGGGCACTCAAACTATTAGAGGAGAAACAATTATATGCAAAAGCTCAAAATATTTCTTTGGAGCATAGGAGGTGGAATATTCGGGTCAAATTGTATCTCATGAGGGTGTTAAGGTAGACCCTAAAAAAATTAAATCCATTAAGGAATGGAATCCCCACAAACATAAAGTATCTTCGAGGATTTCTCGGGTTGAGAGGGTATTATCATAATTTTGTTAGTAATTATGGGAGAATAATAGCACCTCTAACAACATTATTGAAGAGAGATGCATTTTCTTGGACTCCAGAAGAAACTAAAGCCTTTGAACATATTAAAGAGGCAATGTGCCAAGCACCAATCTTAGTTATGCCAAACTTCACAAAAAACTTTGTTGTTGAATGTGATGCCTCGGGAAATGGAATTGGTGTTGTTTTAATGCAAGAAGGAAGACCCATTGCTTTTGAAAGTCATCCAATCAAAGGAAAGTATTTACACAAACCTATTTATGAGAAGAAAATGTTGGAAATACTACATGCACTAAAGCAATGGAGACCTTACCTAATGCGAAGAGACTTCAAGGTAAACATAGATATTGATAGCCTTAAATACTTTTTGGAACAAATATTATATTCAAAAGAGCAGCAAAAAGGGGTCATAAAGATGTTGGGTTATGACTTTGAAATTATCTGCAAAAAAGGGAAGAAAAATGTTGGTGCAGGTGCACTCTCAAGAAAGAATGAGGAGGTGGAATCATTGCTTTGTGTCATTTCTATTATCCAACCTATTTGGATAACCGAATCAAGGGATTAATGGAAGAATGACGAAGTGGTGTGGACGCTCATTCAAAAGTTGCAACAAGATCCCAATACATCTAACACATTTAGCTGGAAAAATGATTCATTATGGTACAAATATCACTCATATCTTTGTAATAATTCCCAACTCATGAAAAATATTCTTTTGGAATTGCATACCTCCCCTTTAGGAGGACATTCAAGATTTTTAAAAACTTGCCACAAGGTCAAGATGAAAAATTTTTAGGATGACTTTAAATCTGATATTAAGAATTTTTTGGCAGAATGTTTGGTTTTCCAACAAAATAAATTTGAGATAATTAAGACCCCGGGCCTGTTACAACCTTTAGCTATTCCAAGTCAAAGTTGGGAGGAGGTCTCAATAGATTTTATCACAAGTTTAGCCAATCCTGAAGGAAAGAGTGTCATCATGGTGGTAGTTCATAGACTTACCAAGTATGCACATTTTTGTGTATTATATCATTCTTTTAAATCCAGTACAATTGTTATTGCATTTATGGAAACAATTCAAAAACTACACGAAAACCCAAAGATTATTGTAAGTGACAAAGATCCCATTTTCACTGGAAATTTTTGGATGGAATTATTTTCTTGTCTTGGTACTCAATTATCTCACAGCTCATCTTATCATCCTCAATATTGACGGTCAAACTGAGATAGTGAACAAATGTTTGTAAGGATATCTTTGTTGCTTTGTATCTTATAAAGAAACACAATGGGTTAATTGGTTACCTCTAAGTGAATGGCATATAACACTTTCTTCCATACTTCATAAAAAATGACCCTATTTATGGAACTTTATGGATATCATCCACCATCCATCACACCATCTTTAAGAGAAAATTTTGAGGTTCAATAATTAGAAGATCATATCGAGCATCAACAATAATTTCTCCAACTCTTAAAGGATAATCTCACTCTTACGTAGAATCAAATGAAACAATAGGAAGATCAGCATCACAACAAAAGAAATTTTGATGTAGGCAACTGGGTATTTTACAGCTACAACAATACAAACAAATGCCCCTCAAGCAAGCTAAGAAGGATAATAAATTATCACCCAAGTATTATGGTCCCTACAACGTGTTGCAAAAGATTGGTACTCTGGCATACAAATTGAAATTGCCTATATCTTCCTGAGTACACCAATTTTTCCATGTTCCATGCTTAGAGAATGTTATTGATGACAATATCTCAGTTCAAACAGTGTTTCCATAACTTGAAGAAGAAGGAAAAATCATATTTGATCCTAAGGAAGTCATAGAAGCAATAACTCGACAAATACGAAATCGACTAATTTCATAGTATTTGTTGGCTTATGTGGGCTTGAACCAGGTTCGGAAGAGTTATTTAGCCAAACAAATCCCGCAGCTACTGGCCCTTTTAGCAATAGCCCGTAGAGCGTGGACTGAGGTCTCACCCGAGGTAGCAGGGGAGGGTGTTGGAACTAGGTTTCTGCACCCTTGGGCTGTCAAGATGTGGTCTAGGGGACTCGTGCACCCTTCTACTGCTTCGCGCTACTCTGTGGTCGCGTAAATCCAAACCCAGAGCAACTTCTATTTTCTATTGATTACTGATCTAATCTAATTAATGGAGCTTATCAGATTTTCTTAGCAGGGTCTTTAAGAAAACATTTAACAAGTTTAACCATTCGCACTCTTAAAATGAACCCATATTTGCATACATTCATCACATTCGGATTTTAACATATATCAAAAGGTAAATCATAAAGTCAGAAGCACCATAACACAGAATTATAGAAGCAACTTATCTTTATTATTATTCTTCACCAATACATCTAGATCTACCCTATGCACTCAGCTGCAGGGGTCCGCGCACATAGCTGTGGACTTTCCAGACCTCTGCACACATAGCTACAGAGACTCTACCTACTACCCCAACCCTCGACTCGGACTTACAGATGCTTTCAGACTATTTTCTTCCAAAACCCATTATATTTCATCCTCCCAAAATAACTACCTTTCCCTCATAGAACCTCACTTTATTTATACCCTTCCTTGGCCCATGATCCCTGCGCATGCCGACTCTATTTACATTTCTTTACATTATTTTCTGGGCGGACTACCCTTTGACTCAACCTATTATATTTCGCGCTCCACATACTTCAGAGTTTTTACAATAATTTAATCCTACTTTTTGGGCTTTCTGCCCCAAAACCGTTACGCGGGACCTCCGCTACCCAACAGTCCCCCAACACAATCATCGTGACTCGTCTCAAGTCACCCACCGGTGCGACTAGATGCTCTACCTTGACTTCGCAGTTCACCTCCCTTTGAGTGATGCTCGTCATCCTACTGCTACTTCATTGTCTCCTGCAACGCTTCGTCTGGCTCCTGCTTCAGTGTTTTGACCATGTCTCGCAACCGATGATGCTCATTCTGCTCTACTCGGTTAACATAGAACACCCCCTCATAGGATTTTAGCATGAGCGGGGGAGCCACATACAAGACTGCCTAGTGCCACCGCAGCCATTTCTGACCTTCGTATCTTCTCTTCACACCGTCTACTGCAGCTTGTGTTGCAATTTTGCAAGACCCTAGCTGTTGTCCACAAGATCCCAATCTTCGAGGGACATCAGAGACAACATATTAACTGTATATCTACCCAAGGTCGTCATCTATCCATTCTTTCATTGTTCTGTTGTAGTGTGTTGGCCTACCCCTGAGCGAGGTGATAGCATCCGGACCAGTTTTGCTTCGTGTTCCTTCTTTTTTGGTACATCTCCTACTGGTGATGTTGCAGCCTGCGGGGTGCCAGCAGCTATCAACACCATACTCCTTAGAGAGTTCTGCTTCTCCATCGGTCAGATCACTACCTTCGGGCGCATTCCTTGGGCAGAGATAATGAACAACTCCATATGTGTTTTTGAAGTGTAGGCCACCCTATGAGTTCCCCTCGGTGATTTATAAGCCATGAAAATTTCAAATGCACTGATTTCCACTTGTTCCAGTTCATGTAAACTTCTCGTGTAAAACCTGTGGCAGCTCGTTCCATATCTAGCTCGTACTGTTTCTCTTAATGGCCCGCCGCCCGCTCCCTTTTTACATAATGCAGACATCTTTGTCATGAATAGTGATATCAACGGTCATCATTCATTTTATCAGTGCATACGCGTGATCCTTCTCACGCAACCATGACCCTTGTGTTTGGTCAAATGTACGTGCACTGTGGTACTCGCGCATCTGTTCCCCAGGATGCTTTATCGTCCTCCGCTCTCTTTCAACTGGGTGGAACAGTGAGACTGTCCTCGGAATGGCTAGTCAAGCAATCGGCCCACCCGTGTAGAGCTTTAGGTGACTGCCATTCACTCTTCTAGGGAAGGGGTCTCCATTGAGTTTAGCCAGCTAAACTACGCCCCCATCAGTAACTTCTTTGATGACATAGGGTCCCAACCAGTGCATGCGGAGTTTACCTAGGAATTTTTCAAACTTACTGTCATAAAGCAATACAAGATCATTCTCCTTGAAGGTGTGCACCTTGATATGGCGATCGTGCCATGATTTCTTGTGTTTTTTCTATACCTGCTGATGGAATCCAGCTAGAAACCGTTCCTCCTCCAATTCTTCTAGCTATGCAAGCCTCTCTTCCAATGCCCTGGGGTCTGCCATATCTGTGATTCTCACAATCCATAGACTAGACACAATATATTCCATAGGCATAACAGCCTCCTTGCCATAGACTAAGTGAAACGGTGTCTGGCCTGTTAGCTTTTGCATGTAGTTTGGTATGCCCATAGCACAACAGGGATGCGCAAGTCCCAGTCATTTTGTCACACATTACAGACCTTAGTCAGCGCGGTCTCCAAAATTTTGTTGAATGCCTCAATGGTCCCATTTGCTTGTGGATGGTAGGGCATACTCTATTGGTGACATATCTGGAATTTCTCAGTGAGTGTGTTGATCGTTTCATTCAATAAATGTGTGCCCCTATCACTCATGATAATTTTGGGGTAGCCAAACCTGGTCAGTACATTCTCGAACAAGAATTTCATTGTTGTCACAGCCATGCAATCCTTAACCGGCTATGCCTCAGCCCATCAGGTTAAATGCTCAGTTGCAGTGATGATATAGTGTGTGCTCGTCTTTCCTTGTGATTCAATAGGCCCGATGAAGTCGATCACCCATTTCTCAAATGGCTATAGCGTCATATGTGACTGAAGTGGAATTTTATCCCTTCACGATGGTTTGTCCGTCCGTTGACATACATCGCAGGCCCAACAGTATGCTTTTGAATCTTGATGTAGAGTGGGCCACCATAATTTGGCGTGAAGAATTTTCTGGGCTGTGGCACAGCCCACATAATGTTCTCCAGCAACCCCTCCATGTGCTTCGGCCAGGATCTATTCGTGCTCGAATTCTGGAACATATCTTCGGAATATTTCGTCGTTACCCATCTTGTAGAGGTGGCCTACAATTACGGTAAAGTTTGTTGTGCATATCACCAATTCCTTCTTTTGCTGGACAGAATACCCCTATGGCGCAATGCCCGTAGTTAAAAAGTGGATTATATCTTCAAAGTGGCCATCTGCAATGTGCACAGCATATAATTGGGCGTCCGGGAGTCCCTCCTCTAGATTTGTTGGTTCTTCGCCAGTCTCAATTCAGGATAGGTGATCCGGACCTACATTCAGACTTCCCGGCTTTACAACAACCTCAAAGCCATATTCACAGCAACCATCGACAGATGCGCCCCCCGAACATAGGCTTATTCACTAGGTACGTGAGCGTAGAGTGATCAGTATACATCTTAAAATGTCCTTCGAGCAGATAGTGGCGGAACTTTTGGAGTGCGTATACCATCGCCAATCCCTCTCGCTCAGTAGTAGAGTAATTATTTTCTGCTTTGAACAACCTTCGACTTGCGAACACAATCGGGTGATCAATCCCCTCCACTCCTTCTTGAGTGAGTACTGCGCCCAACGCGATACATGACGCATCGACATGTACATGAAATTCAATGTCCCACTTTGGAAAGACCAAAATAGGGGTAGATGTCATCTTTTCCTTAAGAATTTCCAGGCTTTTGTTACATTCCTCATTCCAGTAATACGTAGCATCCTTCTTCAATAAATATTCCATTGGAGTCGTGATCTGGGCGTAGCTTTCTATAAACTTCCGATAGTAGCCCATGTGTCCTAATGTAGCGCGTACCTGCTTTACACTTCACGATGCTTGCAGATTTAGTCTGACAGTGATCTTTGCCGGATCGACCATCAGTCCTTGCTTACAAACCACATGGCCTAGCAAGTTCCCAAAAGGGACAAGGAAAGTACACTTCTTTAGGTTGAGCACAATCTGGTGCTGGCAGCAGGTATCGAGCATCAATCGTAAGCTCGCGACATGTTTCTTAACCAATCCAAATACGGTCCAGTCATCCAAGTAGACTTCTAAGAACTTGTGGATAAATTCCTTGAATGTGGATACCACAATATGGGAAAATATCGTCGGTGCATTCTTCAGCCCAAAAGGCATTACCGTATACTGAAAAAAACCCCATTTGGTAGCAAACATTGTCTTGCTTCGATCCTCTGGTGCGATCTTGATCTGATGGTACTCAGAGAACCCGTCTGTGAAGGAGTATGCTTCCTGCCCACCCACATTTTCTAGTACCTCATCTATAAAGGGTGTTGGAAATGGATCCTTAACACAAGTATCATTGAGCTTCCGCAAATCTACATAGATGTGGATCTCACCCTTTTGTTTCTTCTCCTGCACGACCATAGGGCTTACCCAATTGGACTCCTCGACTAGTTCAATAATTCCTGCTGCCAACATCTTGTCCAATTCTTCGCGGACCTTTGCTTTGTATTTTGGATTCAATCAGTAGGGTCATTACTTCACTGGCTTCGCATTTGGCTTCAAAGTGATCTTCATCATTCCTAGGTCTCCAAGAATCCCTTTCAGCTCCGTAATTTTTGTAGGGAATAAATCTTGGTATTCTCGGAGCAAATCAATGACCTTTTCCACCGTGGCATGGTCCCAGTAGTCCCCAAGTGTAGCATACTTCGGCTCTTCCTCTGTTCTGATATTTACTTGCTTTGTTTTCAATGGCGCTGTGATGTCTAGATCTTCTATCTCGGGACCGCGCACCTCACGACTCCCTTCAGATTTTGGTATATTGATGTTACGTGGGTCATCGTCATCATCATCTACTTGTACATTGTAACATGCTAAGGCCTGGCTCAATTGTCCCGACCAGTCTGACGGCACGACTTCTTCTGGTTCCGGTGATGTTCTGAATATGGCAGTCTTTACTAGCTGTAATGCGTTGTCCATAGTATCCATTGATTGGTCTTCAAAGAGAAATTTCGACATAAACCCTTCGCGCAGGATATCCCACTCATCGGCGCCATGTCAGAGCTCTGTGTCCGTATACCAGTTCCTTGGAATGACATCCACGGTATGATAAAATAAGTGCACCCATTCTAGTTAAGGCTCCACACCATAAGTCTTGGTCCATTTAGTCAGGTGCAGGCACAGATCATTTTGCCCATCATATTTCTCCATTATTCGTAGCTCTAGATTCCCAAATCTTATCTACATAATGCGCCTACAACTACGCCAATCTTTGAAGGTTCCTTCATGGGTATCCCACCATCGCACTGGTGTTGCGCGCAATGTCCATTTTAGCGCATCAAACCGTTGGTACTCTGGTACCGTGCTTTTGAATTTAACCAAGAATTAATCCACTACTGTCATCCCATCATACATTGGTAGCTTGCGGTTCTGAGCTTTAATGCAATACAGGGATTTCGTCGTCATATTACAGTGTAACATGGTTACCCCGTTCACCCTGTTTCGCCATCACTCGTCCTCTTCATCTAAATCGTTGGTGCATGAGCCGATGTTGCCCTACAAGAGTCTCTGCTCCTCCTTTGGCCTATTTGTAGCAATTTTGTAGATACAATCCAATGCATCATCCCTTTATTCGTTGCACCTAGGTTCTGTGTAACGCGGTTCGTCTGTTGGATCTATTGGAACGACTACACGTAGCAACTTCTTCTCAATTATCATCTTTCTCTATTTGAGGTCAATAACTTCATTCATGTCAGTGGCCTAGTCTATCCCTAGCAATGCAGGGTATGGGTTATTTTCGTCCATGATTTCAATAACTTCAAAATCTGTCTGGGTACTTGCGCCATCAATATCTACTGTAATTCCTTGCAGCCTTCCCATGGGAAAGACCTTCTGCTGATTGGCCATCCACAATTGGATAGGAGACCATTGTAGTGTGGGCTTACCCATGCGCTCCCAAGTCTGTTTAGGCAATACGTTTGCACCCGAACCTAAGTCCAGAAAGACCTGTTCCATCTCGTAGTCACGAATCTATGCCATTAACTGCATCTCCCGACCCGTCCGCGATGCGTGTCTTCCTAATTTCTGGACTGCACGAGGTTCACCCCACCCTGTGCATCTATTAATCACTTCATGTAACCCTTTAACTTCCCTGTTGTCACGAAGCAGCTTTATGCATGTCTCTAAAAAGGTAGTCAACATCGAGGGATCCCTAGCCGACTCAAGCCGATCCCTACTACCTCGGGTAGAGACGCCCACAAAGCTTTCCCTAGCTTCCATATTGGCCTCCCCATTGACCTCTCCTGTGGTAGTGCTGCTCCACAATACCATGTTTATTGTGGGTTCTTCATCACATGGTTTGGATCTCATCATCTGCACGTTTTGCGTTGTTGTAGGAGGTGGTACCTTCTTTCGCGAATCTTTGATATCAGCATGGGGTAATCTAGCAGCTCATGATCAAATTGCTCACAATAAGGACATGATATTCGGGTTGGATTGGTACAATCCCACACGTAATGTCCCGGCCCTCCACAGTTGTAACAGATTAGCTGCCCTCGACCCCTTCCTAGTCCTATTCAACCCCGTCCTCGACCCTATCCCAGGAACCCATTGCGCACCATCGCCATGGCTGGATCCTTTCCTCGCACCTCAATTTGCATTCTGTAGACAGGTGCCTAGTCCATCAACATTCGATAGCTACTGCAATCTCTTTCTTCGTGACTCATCGATCTACAAAAGTTGCAAAAGAGCTGCTAGGGGGTCTAGTTGTATTTTTCCAATAGATGACAGTTATCAGTGTTGTTCTTTCCTCCTACCTGACAAATTGCACACCAGAGCAGGGCGATCGCGCTCAACCCTTTTGTGCCTCTGGTCGCAATGGTGTTGGTCCCCCTGTGACTACAAAATTCACCGATACTGGAAAGTGATCCTTATCATGTCCCTAACTTCTGCACTTTATACACCATACTTCCTCCCGAACTTCTAAACGCAGTGTCTATTCTTGTTTTAACTTATTTATTTCCAAACACAAATTTTGGACCTACGCTTGGATTTGCTGAACTCCTAACCCCAGGTCTTCTACTGGGGTTTCGTGCAGCCGCATTGCTGCCTCCAGCACTTTCGCTTGGGTTGAGATCTTCTGTCGTGACAAAGTCGACTTCAGATATGGCGTTAATGATGCGACGAACCAAGCGCGGTGTTGTGCATCTGTCAGGGTCATGTTGGCCTCGCGAATGGTGCTTTTCAACCTCTGATCCAAATCACACAGGGTCTCACCAGGCATCATCGTGATCTCTTTGAATCCTACGACTGACTGCACTTCTGACTTTGGCCAGCTAAACTCCTTTTTTAATTCAGTATGGATGTCTGCTATCCCCGTTGTTGGGTTGATGCTTGAATACTTCGTGTACCATGTTAGCCCTCAGTCCTGCAGTGCGCTGACTAAGATGGCATTCTTGATGTTGTCATCCACGACTTGTTGCACGTTCCATACTGATGTTAACACAAACCAAAATTGTTTCAGGTCTTCGCCTCCTGCTCCTTTGAACACTGGTAACTGAATTGCGTTCGCCATAGTTACCCTTTCTCTACTACCGTTCCTGATCCTTTTGATTTTTCAACATTCTTTTCTATAGAGTCCCCATGCTCCACACCAGACACCCCTTAGGCAGATCCTAATCCCGGCAACAGAACCATTTGTTGGCTTATGTGGGCATGACCCAGGTTCGAAAGAGTTATTTAGCCAAACAAATCCCGCAGCTACCAGCCCTTTCAGAAATAGCCCGCGGAGCGTGGACTGAGGTCTCACCCGAGGTAGCAGGGGAGGGTGCTGGAACCAGGTTTCTGCACCCTTGGGCTGTCAAGATGTGGCTTAGGGGACTCACACACCCTTCTACTGCTTCGCGCTGCTCTACAGTTGCGTAAATCACATTCATATTTAAACAAATATAGAAAGGTAAATCATAAAGTCAGATGCACGATAACACAGAATTATAGAAGCAACTTATCTTTATTATTATTCTTCACCAATACATCCAGATCTACCCTACGCACTCAGCTGCAGGGGTCTACGCACACAACTGCGGACTTTCCAGGCCTCTGTGTACATAGCTGCAGAGCCTCTACCTACTACCCCAACCCTCGACTCAGACTTACTGATGCTTTCAAACTATTTTCTTCGAAAACCCATTACATTTTATCCTCCCAAAAGAACTGTCTTTCCCTCATAGAGCCTCGCTCTATTTATACCCTTCCTCGGCTCGCGATCCCTGCACAGGCCGACTCTATTTACATTTCTTTACATTATTTTCTGGGTGGACTACCCTTTGACTCAACCTATTATATTTCGCACTTTGCATACTTCGGAGTTTTTACAATAATTTAATCCTACTTTTTGGGCTTTCTACGCCAAAACCATTACGCGAGACCTCCGCTACCCAACAGTATCTCACTAAGTGGAAGAACATACCCACTGAAGATTCCACATGGGAGGATGGGAATTTTGTACAGAAGCAACTGGAACTACTCAAGCGTTGAGGACAACACTTTTTTGAAGGAGAGGGGCATGTTCGGTCCCTATAATACTAGTGTATTCCCCTTATTTTTATTGTTAGTGTAGCCCCTTATTGTTATTTTTGTGTCCCATATAAGCCCACTATTTTATTGTCGTGGCCTTACATTATTATTATTATGTAGGCTATGATTATGTTATGACCCATTAGACTCCTATATATACCAATGAGGTCTTATCATTTGTATCATCCAAGAATTGTTCATTTATGTAATGTAAATGAGGTTTCCCCCTCAAAGTGGATGATTTTTAAGTTGTTGATCTATATTTTGTTCTATTTTGTGAGTTGGTTGCATAGCACAAGGCATAGCAGCTGAATTAAAAAAAGCCTTAAATTTTTTGTTTCATCTTGTGGAAAAATTACATATTGAGAAAATAACTTATTTCTTGACAAATTTAATGCTTACATAATTAATGTGTTTGCTCAAATTTAAATATGTTTGTTCATCTTCATAGTTTTATATACATCCTTTAAAGATGCAAATTGAAATTTTTATTAATGGGTTTTAATTAAATTATTTCAATTTTCCAATATGTTTATGTAACCCATTAATGTCTGGAAAACAAATCATGACGAAACTGGTGAACAATCATGATAATCCAATTTCAAGCAAATCAAGACATGGAACCAATTTGCATAATTTCATATGAGCTTGCATAACAATGATGAATGATAGGAGAAAGACTTCAAATGACTCAATAATTACTTAAAGAATAAAACAAATTCATCTCACACAACAATCTCAAATTTTAATCGTTAAACTAAATGCATGAGTGGGAGTTCATTAATAATTTTGTTTTAACAAATATAATATCACTAAAATTCCCATCTCACAAAAGATAAGCCAAATGAATCGATAATAAAAAACACATAAAACTAATCATCTATCAAAATAAACCATCAATCCATCCTCAATATTCAAGAAAGACAAATTCAAATGCAAGAAAAGGCAATGATTTCAAAAATCTAATAAGGACAATTACATATTTTTTCTAATAATAAAGGGGGTAGTTGAGGGTTAACGCCTCCCTATTATTACAAAAATGTTTATCAAAAAAGATGAACCACTCTTTCATCCAATGGTCTTGAAATGGTTGGTAGGTGAATGGGTCCATATAAATGCATTTCTCATTGACTAGTATCTATTGGTTGTTTCTTAAGTGAATGAACAATGATAGGAAATATAGTTTGGTAATGTTCAAGTCTCTAATTTAATCTTTAAATACATAATAGTTCTAAAGTATTCATACATCCTATAATAAAAAAATATTAGTTAATAGGACTTTGCATTAGAAATGGATGATACAATTGAATTTAGTAGACTTGCTAGAAATAATCATGAGGGATCTATGATGTTTTGGATATTTTGTATGAGTTGCTTCAATATAGTCAAGGATGCATTCATTTAGATATTATGATTTTTTTCTTCTAAATTGGGATTTGGTTGTTCTAAGTTGGGGTTTGGTGATGGTGCATTTGTATTATAATGATAACCAAATCTTTATAATTCAATAAAATACTTTTGTTTAGGGTATCATTTAGGTTTTTTTTCCAATTTTAAACCAAAATTAAAATAAAAAACAAAACAAAACAAATTCAATTGGAATGCGATTTCAAAAAAATCAGATTTGTTGACTTTGATGTAGACCAAGGAGGCAATATTTGACTCAATGGCATTTCACAAACACATCATGCAATCAAAAAGGAGGAGAAATTGGCCTTGGACATATAAAAAACTTGATGCACTAGATACTCACGAATGTTCCTAAGAACACACGCAAAGTTCTCAGCCATGCCTACATGGGGCTTACAAGCACTACTAAATACAAATCCTCCCCTTTGGATCAAAACCAAAACTGAACTGAAAATGAATGATAGATACTTACTTTACCAGAGAGCAATTCCCACAGACATTTCAATGGCATCTAATGCTTTGCACCAGCCCTATGAACACCAGAACTGTTCCCTCGGTCAACACGCTCTCGCAAAATCCACCGCAGCCTCGCAATCATTTTCCAGATAATGGAAAAACCAAAAAAAAGGGGCCGAGATCAGAAACGAAACATCTTCAAAATGCAAATCAGAAGAACCCTTTTATTACACCTCATTAATAGAGTTCCTGAAGGTATTCGAAAGTAAGATGGATAGAGATCTTTGAAACTCTAAACCAATCACATAGTCTATCGTCAACCTACTACTACAGATTTTCTGTTACAAACAAACCTTAAAACGCAGCGGGGCAGAGCCATGCAATCTGCAATTCCAGTCTAATTCCAAATCACGTTCAGATTTGAAATAGATTACCAGAAATAGAATCCCAAAATGATTGAAAGACAGCGACGGAAAGCCATGCTAACGTTGCAAGGTTTTCCGCTGTTGTCTTTCAATCATTTGGAATTCCATTTCTGGAGTTGGTAACCCATTCAAACTTCAAAGACCACATCAACAGGAATCAGATTGGGATTGCAGATTGCGCCCATTAAAGAATGATGGCTGAGGTTGCAGAGTTGCAGCTATCGGCGAGGCTGGATCACTGGGCCTCATTGGAACCTCAAGCAAGCTGTTGCGATGATGCAAATAGATTTAAACTCGATGTGCATCACACAACAACAGAGTTTAAATTAAGAAAGAGTTTGTCAGTAGGAACCAATGGGCCCGTGATGTTATGCATCTCGGTTAGGGTTGGTGGGTTCTCTCTTTCCAGTTGGAAAACAGGATCCCATGATCATACTCTCAGAAACAACCGGGAATCACGCTGGTACTTCAAGACCACTTCCCAAAATGCCCACTAATCACAATACGAGCATTAAAGTTTATATCCATTTTAATATAGATCTTTAAATAAAAAAAAGTGCAGGGGTCGATGATATATTTTATTAAACTTAATTAAGGAGTTGTGGAAATTGAGACAGGGAAAATTTTATTGTAATTCGATATATGTAAATGGGAGATTGATAGATTTGATAGGTCCTCAAAGGTGTTTAAAAGGATTATTTTTTAAATGTAAAATGAGAAAATGTAATTATAGTCTTGGAATTTGATTTTGAGTTCATATTTATTATTATATAATTATATTGAATTAAAGTTTAAAATGTATTTAAAGAATATATGTGGATTGATTTTAGTTATAAGTATAAAGATTTATTTTAAATATAAGATTTAACCTGAGTTGAAAAAAGATCTAATTTCTTCACTTGCAAATTTTTCTATGAGTGTGATATTATTTAAAAATATTTTTCTATAGTATTAATATTTTTTAATATTTGTATAGTTATTAATTTTTTATTTTAATTTAATATAATATAATATAGACCAAGATTAACAAAATTTCAAATTTGATGAGGGACGCACAGCTTTACACATCATACTGGGTTGTAGAATGAGTCTCTCTGGTTTGTAAAATGAGTCTCTCGGCTCAATGAAAATTATTTAACATAATTTTAATTGTTGGTCATTTGAGTTTCTCTTTTTTCTCTTTTTTTAAAGACTAGTGAAGTTAGTATTCATGTATCCTAATAAATAATAGTTGTCTTCACTTGTTCATCATTAAGTTTTGAGAGATTGAGAGATAGTGTTTAACCATTTGTTGCATTTGTTGTATATATTGTGAGTGAGATTAATAATTAAAAACGTCTTTCTTTTTAAAATGTTAATTTTTAGACCCAAGATCATTTAAGAATTGCTAATGGCCTTATTTTACTATAAATTCATAAAGAAATATTTTTGATCTTTGAAATATTTACCTACAAATGTTAAACCACCAACCCTCGGGGTTAACCCCCTCCACCACGCTGCACACATGCTCACCTTAATGAGCGGTTCAATCATCAAGTACATATGCAAGAATAAGACTCCAAACATCGCTTCGATTATGTTAAGAGGAAAGGTGGATTTCAATTCACAGTTAGAAGTTCGGGCAATGAATTTTGGGAGCAAGGAGTGTATTAGAGAATATGACGGGGACCATGGGTGCTCGTTTGGGTTTTGGCTTTGTTGGACCAACACAATGGAGTATCGGTCCGCAATAGTCTAGGAGGAGTTTGGCTCTCAAACAAGAATTTGGGACCCTAGAATAATCCTGAGCGACGAATTGGGTCTTGGCTCAACCTCCGGCTACAAACTTTGGCACATTCACTCAATTCAGAATTGCTAGCTCCCATTGGTCTATTTCGCTGGCGTTGAGAAGGTAACTATGTTTTATTGTTTCTTTGATTCTAGGTAGTCTATCTTTTATCCTCTGAGCAATCTCTAGGAGTCCTCGGAAGGGGACTTTTCGGAATTCTAGTTATTGAGACTGCAAATCTTACAAGAGCATCATTTTGTTTCGGTTCTTAGTTATAGCCCAACACCTTTGTTTGTTGCTTGACCAAGAGGTCGTTTGTTTCTCCCTTATGTGCTTTCATCCGATTAAATTGGTGTTGTTCTGGGGTCAGTGTTTCGTGGGTTTCCTCTCAGGTCTATTGGGTGGTATTTATTTGCACTTGTGGGTTAGTGGGCTACCGAGCCATATATGTTTTGGGAATTCATTGGGTTTCGGAGAAGTCCCTCTCATCCAGTCTCTGAACCTTCCCTAGTGTGGTTTCTGACATCCTTTGGTCTAGAAGGCCTTATTGTTCTTCTAGTGTTTTTCCTCATCTCTATTCTAGTAGGAGTTCTAAGGGGTGCTCTAAGACCTCGACGGTCAGCTCCTCAACTGTGAAAGAAATTTCACGTCAAAGAGGGAGGCCTCGCCGAAAGGGTGGCCACCATTTCAATGCAGGTCACCTAGCTCATAGCCACAACTCCTCTTTTGGAACCTCTACAAGCTTGGAACATGAGGGTGAAGTGCCTCACTCTCTTTACCACTCTCCAGGCCATATTGTGGCTCCAGCTTCCATAGACTCCATCAATGTGCAACTAAGAGATATCCAAGTCAATATGGACATCTTTCGTGATCACAGGTATGAAAGACGACAATGAATTAGTTGCATATATGAATGATATGCAATTTAGTCATAATTAGATATTAGAATAGCTGGAAAGCCTCTAATGGAGCCATCATAGAATGAATGACCACCTCCGCAATCTAGAAGCTCGAGTGGAACATATTGATTTCCATATGCATGAATGTGTTTCCTATTTTGCAACCCCCGCACTCCCTTTCCATCCCCCTCCTTGATATATTGTTGTTAGCTTTTTTATCGTTTTGTCTCCCTTAAACATTGTATGACTTCTCAACCTCGTAAAAATAAATTATATAAAGACTTATCTATGACATACTCTTGCCCCCAATTCAGACATCTTTTGTAATACTTGTTTTGATAAAAATCTAATAAAAGAAATTTGACTAATTAAAAAAAAAAAAATTAATCACCTATTTAGTTTAACTTAATTTCTTTAGTCTTTCATCTCATTATTTACACCAGTATTTAATAAATATCAAAATTGAAATAAAAAAAAAAAAATAAAAAAAATAATATTAAAAATTAAAAATTATTTTAATGTCTTTAACTAAAATCCCCGACGTAATTCACTTTGGGAATCATATTATGTAAATTATTATGATTCTGTAATTAATCCATTCCCAAACTCATTTCTAAATTACAAAAAAATATCATAGCTTTTTAAATTAGATATTAAGCACTTCTTTTATGAATTTATTTTTATTTTATATATATATGTTTGTAAATATATATAATAAACTACAATAAAAAATAATATTTAAAATTCTTAAAATGAATATTATTAAACATAATATAATATTAAAATATCCAAATTAAAGTACCTAATAATTAATTTATAAATATTAATAATATTCACTACCATTTTATAATAATTATATTTATACCTTGCATGTGTTAGTATATCACTATTTGATATAACACAATTACTTAAAATGTTAAATTATTAATTTAATTGTAATAAAAATTATTTTAGTTTTTTTTCAAATCATTAAAATTAAAAACCCCTCGATCGGGGTGCGAGACAGTTTATAGTCTCTTTCGAGATTCTCAACAATGGTGATACAACGCATGAAAGAGCGGAAGGGCGTCTCATGCCAAGACCTTGCATGCATGATCAGGATGATGGGGTGGAAGATAACATGGGTAAGTTTAATGTGGGAGAGATACAATGCAAGGCTCATAACTTCCAGGTGGTGAGGGCATGTAGCCCAATTCATGCATTTTCTTTGTGTTGGACACTGGTTTTATGCGGTAAGCAGAGGTGCCTGGGTCTTTATTCCTTGGTGGCAAGGTTGGTAGGGAGGTTCTATCCGCGGGATATCAGTAGCCTTGGGTTCATGGCGATGTTAGTCGAGTATTTAATGTTTATTTTCTCCCCTCCTTAGCCGTGACAAACTCTATTTCTGACTGTTGCAAGAAAGGAAGTTGACCCCTCCTATAAATTTCTTATTGAGTGAACTAGAATTTCCTTCTCAGCAAGTGAACATGTTTCTATGGTTAATTTTTGTATTGTGTATGTTACGTCGTTGTCTGTCTTATATGGTATTATATTTCTTCAAATAGGAATGTATGGAACAATTTGGGTCAGTTGTCTTTTATGGAAGGATTGTTCGCCCGATGGAAATGGTTTTCTTTGTGATTTGACGGTGTGGAACGTGAAAGTCCCCTCTATTTCGTCATCTCTTATTTTGTATAGTTATGGTGTGTTTCTTTATGGGAGTTGGCTCGATGAGCTGGTTTGTAGCACCTCCCTTATGAGGAGACAGACCATCCCTGGTTTCTATATGTCAAGTGATCTATCTGAGCACGAGGTGTTGGTGATTAGAAACGAGTGATATCGGTGGTTGGTCCTCTCGACCTGTTACATTTTTGCATGGCCCAGGCTTAATGTAATTCACTTCTTACTCTTTTCCTTTGTATATGTCTTAGGTCTTATTAGTTAGGGGTTCCGCTCAGCCCACACGTCATTGGTCTCTTCCCAGACTGTGGGTTGGTTGGTTTGGGTGGAAGGGTATATTGTGTTGGATTGGTGGTTGAAATATATGGCTTAGCCTTCTCCAGGTGTTGGTCAGTCGGGAAATGGGGGTTGAAGTTGCAATCGAACAGTTGGGAATAGAGGTGGATGGGGTTCCTCTTCTTCGCAGCCACCGAGACAGAGTGATAGAAAGTCTAATGCCCAACTTATCAATGCAGCAGCCCAAGCTTATAACACAGGTACTCTTGCCCAAGTAAAGCACATGGTTTTTTCATGGGAGGCAAATGTCAACCAGTGGGCTAAGAATGAAGTACAGCTTGAGGATTATCGTTTACTAGTTCATGATCCTAGCCATACTCGAGGTAGGATCACTCAGTATAAACAGACGATGCACCTTTACTAGATGATGAAGATTATTGTGGCCAGAGCTATTATGTTGTTAAGTCTAACCTCGGTTTCCAAGAAATTCAGAAAGAATTTCAACTTGTCCAATTTCAAATACAATAGCAGTATGTTTGTCTTGGTCGTATTGAGAAGCACATTTTGTTCCTTCCTCAATTTGAATTACCAGGTTCTAGCACTAAGGACTCAGCCCCGATGGAGTCCTCTAATGAGTAGTAGCGAGCAACTTTTTTTTGTTTATTTTGATGATGTATATGTTGGTTAGTAGTACTTATACTAGTATGTTAGGGGTAAACTGGTTTATAGACATTAAGTCATATAAGGCTTTCATTGACAAACTTAAGATTCTCAAATTTTGGATGGCATACAATGCGGTTCGATGGCTAATGGACTTAGTTTCCCAAAAGACAGGTTAAAGCCACGGAACATCTTTCATGGATGTAACCAAGTTAAGGCCACAGAACATCTTTCATGGATGTAACCTGATTTTCTGCACATGAACAAATAAAAAATCCTACCAAATTTACAAAAAAGTCATTAATTTAAAAACAAAAATATCACACTACATATTATAATAATAAATTATCTTTTTTAAATAACTAATGTAAATTTTTCATAAATAAAATTATTAAATATTAATATAAATATTTAAATATTCTTAAATATGTCATAATTAAATTATATTTTTCAATTGATTTTTTGTTACTCAATGTGTTCCTCTATCACTATTTGAATTTATACCCATTATTATAAATTATAATTTTTATTTATCGATCAATAAAAATAATTTAAATTTTATATATATAATATTATACTATATATATTAAAAATTAAATTATTCAATTTAATCTGTAATAAAAAATAATTCTAAATATATAATTGGTGTTTTAATTTTAAGATTTATTTTTTTTAGCCACATACAATTTAATTATAGGTTTATGTATTTTATATATTTCTTTAATGTTAATTCTTTTTAAAAGATATAAATTTGAAGAATAATAATAAATTAGTATAAATTATATAAATTAAATGATTGATTAATAATCAAATAAGTATCTACTATATAAATTAAATTGCTACATAAATATTATATTAAAATCATTCATAATAGAATATCAAATAATTTATTTCTCGTCATCGTTATATTACTAAAAATAATTTAAAAAATCATAAAATTAATTAAAATTATTTTAGCTTTATTATTATTATTATATTATAAGCTAAACATATATGTATTTTCAAAAACATGTAATGACATTTTTAATTATGAAGATTCACTTTATTTTATCAAGGAGTTTCTTAATTTGTAAATAGTTAGATATCAGTGCTTCGGATTAATCACATCGTAGGATTTGGTCAACATTTCGAACCAACTAATGTGGTTCATCCTTAGGACAAGGTGGGAAATCAATCAATCATAGTGAATAAATAGCAGAGATGCATCATTGCCAGGAGTTAGCCGTTATCAATTAGTTGAAAAGTAATCGTTAATTAATTGATTAGTTAAATTGTTTAATAATTTATTTAGAAACTAGTTGTTATATGGTAGTTAAATATTTGTTATTTATTATATAATAATCTAAATTTGTTTTTATTTTATATTATCTAGAAAAAATAATTTTTATTGCTGGTTAGGATTTGACTAATCTAATGGTACTAGCTGTTATGTATCATTAATCAATTGATTAAAAATAATAATTGTTTTAGTTTTGATATCATAATTTAATTATCTAATAATACCAATATTATCAATAAATAATAAATTCATGAGATGTGATTTGTTAGGGACAGATAAATTAGGTTAAAGGCACAATAAAGATTAAAAATATATTTTAATATTATTATAAATTAAAAATAATTTAATATTATTATAAATTAACATTATAAATATTAGAGGAAGACCCATCAACCAAAGACGAATTTAAAGGAAAGCGAGATAAGGATTCGGA
>APFE030154439.1:114315-148761 GCA_000404065.3 Pinus taeda | reverse complement strand
GCCTCCCTATTATTACAAAAATGTTTATCAAAAAAGATGAACCACTCTTTCATCCAATGGTCTTGAAATGGTTGGTAGGTGAATGGGTCCATATAAATGCATTTCTCATTGACTAGTATCTATTGGTTGTTTCTTAAGTGAATGAACAATGATAGGAAATATAGTTTGGTAATGTTCAAGTCTCTAATTTAATCTTTAAATACATAATAGTTCTAAAGTATTCATACATCCTATAATAAAAAAATATTAGTTAATAGGACTTTGCATTAGAAATGGATGATACAATTGAATTTAGTAGACTTGCTAGAAATAATCATGAGGGATCTATGATGTTTTGGATATTTTGTATGAGTTGCTTCAATATAGTCAAGGATGCATTCATTTAGATATTATGATTTTTTTCTTCTAAATTGGGATTTGGTTGTTCTAAGTTGGGGTTTGGTGATGGTGCATTTGTATTATAATGATAACCAAATCTTTATAATTCAATAAAATACTTTTGTTTAGGGTATCATTTAGGTTTTTTTTCCAATTTTAAACCAAAATTAAAATAAAAAACAAAACAAAACAAATTCAATTGGAATGCGATTTCAAAAAAATCAGATTTGTTGACTTTGATGTAGACCAAGGAGGCAATATTTGACTCAATGGCATTTCACAAACACATCATGCAATCAAAAAGGAGGAGAAATTGGCCTTGGACATATAAAAAACTTGATGCACTAGATACTCACGAATGTTCCTAAGAACACACGCAAAGTTCTCAGCCATGCCTACATGGGGCTTACAAGCACTACTAAATACAAATCCTCCCCTTTGGATCAAAACCAAAACTGAACTGAAAATGAATGATAGATACTTACTTTACCAGAGAGCAATTCCCACAGACATTTCAATGGCATCTAATGCTTTGCACCAGCCCTATGAACACCAGAACTGTTCCCTCGGTCAACACGCTCTCGCAAAATCCACCGCAGCCTCGCAATCATTTTCCAGATAATGGAAAAACCAAAAAAAAGGGGCCGAGATCAGAAACGAAACATCTTCAAAATGCAAATCAGAAGAACCCTTTTATTACACCTCATTAATAGAGTTCCTGAAGGTATTCGAAAGTAAGATGGATAGAGATCTTTGAAACTCTAAACCAATCACATAGTCTATCGTCAACCTACTACTACAGATTTTCTGTTACAAACAAACCTTAAAACGCAGCGGGGCAGAGCCATGCAATCTGCAATTCCAGTCTAATTCCAAATCACGTTCAGATTTGAAATAGATTACCAGAAATAGAATCCCAAAATGATTGAAAGACAGCGACGGAAAGCCATGCTAACGTTGCAAGGTTTTCCGCTGTTGTCTTTCAATCATTTGGAATTCCATTTCTGGAGTTGGTAACCCATTCAAACTTCAAAGACCACATCAACAGGAATCAGATTGGGATTGCAGATTGCGCCCATTAAAGAATGATGGCTGAGGTTGCAGAGTTGCAGCTATCGGCGAGGCTGGATCACTGGGCCTCATTGGAACCTCAAGCAAGCTGTTGCGATGATGCAAATAGATTTAAACTCGATGTGCATCACACAACAACAGAGTTTAAATTAAGAAAGAGTTTGTCAGTAGGAACCAATGGGCCCGTGATGTTATGCATCTCGGTTAGGGTTGGTGGGTTCTCTCTTTCCAGTTGGAAAACAGGATCCCATGATCATACTCTCAGAAACAACCGGGAATCACGCTGGTACTTCAAGACCACTTCCCAAAATGCCCACTAATCACAATACGAGCATTAAAGTTTATATCCATTTTAATATAGATCTTTAAATAAAAAAAAGTGCAGGGGTCGATGATATATTTTATTAAACTTAATTAAGGAGTTGTGGAAATTGAGACAGGGAAAATTTTATTGTAATTCGATATATGTAAATGGGAGATTGATAGATTTGATAGGTCCTCAAAGGTGTTTAAAAGGATTATTTTTTAAATGTAAAATGAGAAAATGTAATTATAGTCTTGGAATTTGATTTTGAGTTCATATTTATTATTATATAAATATATTGAATTTAGTTTAATTTATTAAAAATTATTGTGGATTTGATTTAGTTTATTAGTATTTTTAACATAGATTGAAGGACTATATTTCTCATCTGCAACATTTTTCTATTGAGTGATATTATTTAAATATTTTTTATAGTATTTAAAAATATTATTTTGTACTGTTATTTATTTTTTATTAGTTTATATTTATTATATCTATTATATAGACCAAGATTAACAAAATTTCAAATTTGATGAGGGACGCACAGCTTTACACATCATACTGGGTTGTAGAATGAGTCTCTCTGGTTTGTAAAATGAGTCTCTCGGCTCAATGAAAATTATTTAACATAATTTTAATTGTTGGTCATTTGAGTTTCTCTTTTTTCTCTTTTTTTAAAGACTAGTGAAGTTAGTATTCATGTATCCTAATAAATAATAGTTGTCTTCACTTGTTCATCATTAAGTTTTGAGAGATTGAGAGATAGTGTTTAACCATTTGTTGCATTTGTTGTATATATTGTGAGTGAGATTAATAATTAAAAACGTCTTTCTTTTTAAAATGTTAATTTTTAGACCCAAGATCATTTAAGAATTGCTAATGGCCTTATTTTACTATAAATTCATAAAGAAATATTTTTGATCTTTGAAATATTTACCTACAAATGTTAAACCACCAACCCTCGGGGTTAACCCCCTCCACCACGCTGCACACATGCTCACCTTAATGAGCGGTTCAATCATCAAGTACATATGCAAGAATAAGACTCCAAACATCGCTTCGATTATGTTAAGAGGAAAGGTGGATTTCAATTCACAGTTAGAAGTTCGGGCAATGAATTTTGGGAGCAAGGAGTGTATTAGAGAATATGACGGGGACCATGGGTGCTCGTTTGGGTTTTGGCTTTGTTGGACCAACACAATGGAGTATCGGTCCGCAATAGTCTAGGAGGAGTTTGGCTCTCAAACAAGAATTTGGGACCCTAGAATAATCCTGAGCGACGAATTGGGTCTTGGCTCAACCTCCGGCTACAAACTTTGGCACATTCACTCAATTCAGAATTGCTAGCTCCCATTGGTCTATTTCGCTGGCGTTGAGAAGGTAACTATGTTTTATTGTTTCTTTGATTCTAGGTAGTCTATCTTTTATCCTCTGAGCAATCTCTAGGAGTCCTCGGAAGGGGACTTTTCGGAATTCTAGTTATTGAGACTGCAAATCTTACAAGAGCATCATTTTGTTTCGGTTCTTAGTTATAGCCCAACACCTTTGTTTGTTGCTTGACCAAGAGGTCGTTTGTTTCTCCCTTATGTGCTTTCATCCGATTAAATTGGTGTTGTTCTGGGGTCAGTGTTTCGTGGGTTTCCTCTCAGGTCTATTGGGTGGTATTTATTTGCACTTGTGGGTTAGTGGGCTACCGAGCCATATATGTTTTGGGAATTCATTGGGTTTCGGAGAAGTCCCTCTCATCCAGTCTCTGAACCTTCCCTAGTGTGGTTTCTGACATCCTTTGGTCTAGAAGGCCTTATTGTTCTTCTAGTGTTTTTCCTCATCTCTATTCTAGTAGGAGTTCTAAGGGGTGCTCTAAGACCTCGACGGTCAGCTCCTCAACTGTGAAAGAAATTTCACGTCAAAGAGGGAGGCCTCGCCGAAAGGGTGGCCACCATTTCAATGCAGGTCACCTAGCTCATAGCCACAACTCCTCTTTTGGAACCTCTACAAGCTTGGAACATGAGGGTGAAGTGCCTCACTCTCTTTACCACTCTCCAGGCCATATTGTGGCTCCAGCTTCCATAGACTCCATCAATGTGCAACTAAGAGATATCCAAGTCAATATGGACATCTTTCGTGATCACAGGTATGAAAGACGACAATGAATTAGTTGCATATATGAATGATATGCAATTTAGTCATAATTAGATATTAGAATAGCTGGAAAGCCTCTAATGGAGCCATCATAGAATGAATGACCACCTCCGCAATCTAGAAGCTCGAGTGGAACATATTGATTTCCATATGCATGAATGTGTTTCCTATTTTGCAACCCCCGCACTCCCTTTCCATCCCCCTCCTTGATATATTGTTGTTAGCTTTTTTATCGTTTTGTCTCCCTTAAACATTGTATGACTTCTCAACCTCGTAAAAATAAATTATATAAAGACTTATCTATGACATACTCTTGCCCCCAATTCAGACATCTTTTGTAATACTTGTTTTGATAAAAATCTAATAAAAGAAATTTGACTAATTAAAAAAAAAAAAATTAATCACCTATTTAGTTTAACTTAATTTCTTTAGTCTTTCATCTCATTATTAACCAGTATTATAATAATATTCAAAATGAAATTAAAAAAAATAAAATAAAAAAAATATTAAAAATTAAAAAATTCTTTTAATGTTTAACCTAAAACCCCGAACGTAAATTCATTGGGATAATCATATTCATGTAAAAAATTAATGATATCTGTAATTAATCATTCGCAACTCATTACTACTAATGTACAAAAAAATATCAAGCCTTTTAATTAGAATTAAGCACTTCTTTTTAATAATTTATTTTTTATTTTATATATATATGTGTAAATATATATAATAAAACTAACAAAAAATAATTATTTTAATTCCTTAAAATGAAATTTATTAAACATTATTAATAAATATTTAAATTCCAGAAATTAAAGTATACCTATATACATTATATTATAAATATTAATTAATATTCACATACCATTATAAAGATTAATTAATATTTAGTACCATGCAATGTGTTAGTTATATCACTATTTGATATAACACAATTACTTAAAATGTTAAATTATTAATTTAATTGTAATAAAAATTATTTTAGTTTTTTTTCAAATCATTAAAATTAAAAACCCCTCGATCGGGGTGCGAGACAGTTTATAGTCTCTTTCGAGATTCTCAACAATGGTGATACAACGCATGAAAGAGCGGAAGGGCGTCTCATGCCAAGACCTTGCATGCATGATCAGGATGATGGGGTGGAAGATAACATGGGTAAGTTTAATGTGGGAGAGATACAATGCAAGGCTCATAACTTCCAGGTGGTGAGGGCATGTAGCCCAATTCATGCATTTTCTTTGTGTTGGACACTGGTTTTATGCGGTAAGCAGAGGTGCCTGGGTCTTTATTCCTTGGTGGCAAGGTTGGTAGGGAGGTTCTATCCGCGGGATATCAGTAGCCTTGGGTTCATGGCGATGTTAGTCGAGTATTTAATGTTTATTTTCTCCCCTCCTTAGCCGTGACAAACTCTATTTCTGACTGTTGCAAGAAAGGAAGTTGACCCCTCCTATAAATTTCTTATTGAGTGAACTAGAATTTCCTTCTCAGCAAGTGAACATGTTTCTATGGTTAATTTTTGTATTGTGTATGTTACGTCGTTGTCTGTCTTATATGGTATTATATTTCTTCAAATAGGAATGTATGGAACAATTTGGGTCAGTTGTCTTTTATGGAAGGATTGTTCGCCCGATGGAAATGGTTTTCTTTGTGATTTGACGGTGTGGAACGTGAAAGTCCCCTCTATTTCGTCATCTCTTATTTTGTATAGTTATGGTGTGTTTCTTTATGGGAGTTGGCTCGATGAGCTGGTTTGTAGCACCTCCCTTATGAGGAGACAGACCATCCCTGGTTTCTATATGTCAAGTGATCTATCTGAGCACGAGGTGTTGGTGATTAGAAACGAGTGATATCGGTGGTTGGTCCTCTCGACCTGTTACATTTTTGCATGGCCCAGGCTTAATGTAATTCACTTCTTACTCTTTTCCTTTGTATATGTCTTAGGTCTTATTAGTTAGGGGTTCCGCTCAGCCCACACGTCATTGGTCTCTTCCCAGACTGTGGGTTGGTTGGTTTGGGTGGAAGGGTATATTGTGTTGGATTGGTGGTTGAAATATATGGCTTAGCCTTCTCCAGGTGTTGGTCAGTCGGGAAATGGGGGTTGAAGTTGCAATCGAACAGTTGGGAATAGAGGTGGATGGGGTTCCTCTTCTTCGCAGCCACCGAGACAGAGTGATAGAAAGTCTAATGCCCAACTTATCAATGCAGCAGCCCAAGCTTATAACACAGGTACTCTTGCCCAAGTAAAGCACATGGTTTTTTCATGGGAGGCAAATGTCAACCAGTGGGCTAAGAATGAAGTACAGCTTGAGGATTATCGTTTACTAGTTCATGATCCTAGCCATACTCGAGGTAGGATCACTCAGTATAAACAGACGATGCACCTTTACTAGATGATGAAGATTATTGTGGCCAGAGCTATTATGTTGTTAAGTCTAACCTCGGTTTCCAAGAAATTCAGAAAGAATTTCAACTTGTCCAATTTCAAATACAATAGCAGTATGTTTGTCTTGGTCGTATTGAGAAGCACATTTTGTTCCTTCCTCAATTTGAATTACCAGGTTCTAGCACTAAGGACTCAGCCCCGATGGAGTCCTCTAATGAGTAGTAGCGAGCAACTTTTTTTTGTTTATTTTGATGATGTATATGTTGGTTAGTAGTACTTATACTAGTATGTTAGGGGTAAACTGGTTTATAGACATTAAGTCATATAAGGCTTTCATTGACAAACTTAAGATTCTCAAATTTTGGATGGCATACAATGCGGTTCGATGGCTAATGGACTTAGTTTCCCAAAAGACAGGTTAAAGCCACGGAACATCTTTCATGGATGTAACCAAGTTAAGGCCACAGAACATCTTTCATGGATGTAACCTGATTTTCTGCACATGAACAAATAAAAAATCCTACCAAATTTACAAAAAAGTCATTAATTTAAAAACAAAAATATCACACTACATATTATAATAATAAATTATCTTTTTAAATAACTAATTAAATTTCAAAATTAAAAATTATTAAATATTAATATAATATTTAAATATTTAAAATATGTATAATTAAATTATATCATTGATTTTGTTAATACATGTTTTCTCTATCACTATTTTTATATTTAATTTTATTTTAAATTAAATTTATAATTTATCTGTAATAAGAAATAATTTAAATTTTAATATATATTATATATAATATAATATTTAAAAATTAAAATTTATTATTAATTGTAATTAAAAATAATTTAAATTATATATATTGTGTTAATTTTAAAGATTTATTTTTTTTGCCACATACAATTTTAATATAGTTTATGTTTTTTATATTTCTTTAATGTTTATTTTAAAGATATAATTTGAAGAATAATAATTAATTAGTATAATTATATTAATAAAGATTGATAATAATAATATATATTACTATATAAATTAACTGCTAATAAATATTAATATAATCATTTATAATAAATATCAAAAATTTATTTCTTCGTATTTTATTTTACTAAAATAATTAAAAATCATAAAATTAATTAAATTAAGCTTATTATTATTAATTATTATTATAAGCTAAACATATATGTATTTTCAAAAACATGTAATGACATTTTTAATTATGAAGATTCACTTTATTTTATCAAGGAGTTTCTTAATTTGTAAATAGTTAGATATCAGTGCTTCGGATTAATCACATCGTAGGATTTGGTCAACATTTCGAACCAACTAATGTGGTTCATCCTTAGGACAAGGTGGGAAATCAATCAATCATAGTGAATAAATAGCAGAGATGCATCATTGCCAGGAGTTAGCCGTTATCAATTAGTTGAAAAGTAATCGTTAATTAATTGATTAGTTAAATTGTTTAATAATTTATTTAGAAACTAGTTGTTATATGGTAGTTAAATATTTGTTATTTATTATATAATAATCTAAATTTGTTTTTATTTTATATTATCTAGAAAAAATAATTTTTATTGCTGGTTAGGATTTGACTAATCTAATGGTACTAGCTGTTATGTATCATTAATCAATTGATTAAAAATAATAATTGTTTTAGTTTTGATATCATAATTTAATTATCTAATAATACCAATATTATCAATAAATAATAAATTCATGAGATGTGATTTGTTAGGGACAGATAAATTAGGTTAAAGGCACAATAAAGATTAAAAATATATTTTAATATTATTATAAATTAAAAATAATTTAATATTATAAAATTAACATTATAAATATTAGAGGAAGACCATCAACCAAGACGAATTTAAAGGAAAGCGAGATAAGGATCGGATTAGCAAACTACCATTTGGGGTTATCCATAAGGAGGGGAAAAAAGGGAGAGGGTTTTACAATTATCAAAGCCAATATCAAATGCCCAAAAAATAAAAACTCACTTAATATGACAGGTAATTCATATGATTTTTTTATTTAATAAATTTAATTAAAAACCATAACTATTTTTAGAACTTGATTTATAGATACTATTAAAATATTTTATAAAATAATTTTTATAAGCAACTTAATATTATTTATTAATATAATTACCATACCCTCAACCTTGTTCCAAAATAAACATTTCTAACCAGTTAATAAATTTATTTATTTTAAATTACAATTTTCATATTATGAAATTAAAAACATAAACCACCCTAATACCTTCATAATTCTTCAATCATCCCAATAAAAAAAAAAATGTAATTTTGTTTTTCTCTCTGCTATCGATCGTCCCATACTAGATTATCGTATACAAAGAAAGATCTCATTTTAATATATTCCTTGAAAGATCAATATATACATATAAATATCAAACACAATTTTCAAATAATTTTTTTCTTATCATTTCTGTTTTTTAATTTACGAAACTGGTCTCTATGGAATCAAACGTTCCAACGATCATGCTGCATACCTACTCCGGACAACCGACAATTTCAACTGTGATACCACCTCGTCATCAGACAATTATTGCGAATATTATAAGCGAAAGTCATGCGCCATGAAACATTGAATCACGGTATTATTATTTTTTCAAAAGATAGGTTCTGCAGAAGAGGCAGCAACCATTGTCTCCTTCTCGCCTTATCATTTGTCGTTGTCCATAAATTTAGCGGGCATTAATATAAAATTCGTGTTTCGTCGACATGCATGTGGTGTGAGTTCCATCATCTTTTCTGGTTTGAACCGCTCAGACGTTAATATATTTGTACCCATATCGCTCTCCGGATTCTGTTCTGTACCCTCCTTACGAAAATTATTATTAAAATATTTGTACCCATATCGCTCCCCGGATTCTGTTCTGTACCCTCCTTACGAAAATTATTATTAAAACTGTTCATTTGTCTGACCGAGAAGTTCACACTCTGCGGCATGATTTTCACTGATATCCATTTTGATAACAATTTTCTTAATGCTTTGTTAAAGTGCTCAGCTTTCATCCCCTCTAGGTTAATTATTTTTCTAGAGAATATGAATAATATCCGCTTCCCTCTAGGTTAATTATTTTTCTAGAGAATATGAATAATATCCGCTTTGATAACAATTTTCTTAATGCTTTGCTAAAGTGTTTAGCTTTCATCCCTTCTAGTTTTGCAGATATGTTTATGGAGTTTTCTCCAATGTGGAACTTTTAAGATCTAGCCCACCTCCATAGATAATATATTTTATGAAATGATATTTTATATCAATATATTTATTTTAGTATGATAAGCTAGCTTTGTAATCAAAGGATGCTCATTTTGATTATGAATATGGTTACACAATTATGCATTCTTTGAAGTTCACTTAGAAGACCCTTTAACTAAATTGTTTCTTTACAAGCATGTGAGATAATAATGTAGAGTACATATGGGGGATAAAGCAACTATTTCTTGAAGCTTTGATATCCAACTAATGGATCTCCTATAAGAACAAATGCATATCCAGAAGTGGACTTTCTATTGTCCAAATCACATGCAAGATATGAATCAACATATCCACAAACAATATTTACAACCAATAAAATTGATACAATAATCATTGATGTCTCTAAGTGTAATGCCTCATATGATCAAATTAATAATAATAATAATAAATAATAAAGTGAAGTTCATAACAAATAAATAAAACTATTTATATTCAAAAAAATAGTAAAAAATGTATGGAAAAAAAAGAGTCAAAAGTAAAAAGAATAAAATAAGAGTGAATTATAGAAAAAACTAAGTCAATCAAAATTTAAAATATAGAAATTGTATAATGACACATGAATTTTGTGCATGAAGAATTTCCTTATATTTTTGGAGCAAGTTGTTATATTTAATCCATGAGAAGGAGATTATGAGACAATCTTTTCCTATGGTTATTTTAGTAGAGAAATGACTCACTTGCAAAAATAGATTATTTAGAGCTCTAAGGTGGCCAACTTTTTTTCGCTGCAACAATGACCCCTCAAAATTTTTGCCCATGTTAATTTTGGAGCCTACAATAATTGTTGTTTCAAGCCCCCTTGAGTCGTCATGTTGTTTGATTTGTTATATGTGTATTTTCTCTTAGTGTCACATCCTCCTAAGTCAATGTTCCCTGAGCGTCGTCACTTAACCATTAGAAGTGCTTGAGTTAGTTAGTCCATGGTTAGGTGAACTCGTGATCTTTCTTGACTTAGAAACTTGCCTTTTCACCATGCACACACTCGAAAAAATACTCAAAAGCATGAAAAAATAAACAAAAGCAAGAAAAACACTCAGAAAAGAAAAAGTGCGCTCAAAGTTGGTAAAGAATTGTGCCCTCCTTGAGTGCACTCCTTCAGAGAAAAGAATTGTGCCCTCCTTGAGTGCACTCCTTCATACTAAACAAGTGTGCCCTCCATGAGTGCATTCCTTTGTGACGAAGACATGCACCCTCCATGAGTGCATTCCTTCGTGATGAAGACATGTGCCCTCCCTAGATGCATGCATATGCCATCTTGTTGAATGAGGGTGCACTCCAAGAAAATAGGAACCCACTAGCGTACAGCTGGGAATCAAGAGTCTCTTTATCAACCAGTGTAGCAAGTAAGTTTTGCATGTTGAAACCCTTCATTGCCTTTCGTTGTTTCACCACCATCCTTACTTTTCTTGGTGTTAATAATTTGTTTGTCAGTTTGTTTACTGGCATTTATATTGAATCTTCATGTTGCAAGTGTTAATATGTTGTCGCATGTAGAGGTTGTTCACATTCTTCAAACCTTTCATATTCCACCTTGGATGCAACAACAGCTATAAAGCCTTGCAGATCTTTCTTCTTCTCATATTAGCATCAAATCTTGGTGTTCAAACTTATTTCTAAGCTTCCAATAGGTAGAGTGCACTTCTTGAGCTCGAAGCTTGATCAGCCTCGAAAACTTCGCCCTGGTTAATTAAGTTTTCCTCCAGAGCGCACTTCATCACCATAAAGAATTGTGCCCTCCCTTGAGTGCATCACGAAAACATGAAGCATCTTCCTTTATCCCTTCATCATGCAACATTGCACCCTCCTTTGCCTTGAGCGCGTGGGTGCATTGTGAATGCCCAAAGACTTGTCAACCTCTTCCTTCGTCTTTTCGGAGTGCGACGGTGCACCCTCCCTATCTCCTTGAGTGTATGAGTGCATAGGGAAGACTTGAAGGCCCATCAGTCCATCCCTTTGATCCTTCAAGGTGGGCCAGTGCCCCCTAGGTGTTTTTCACCACTTGCATGAGCGCACTACAAAGCCCTAAATGACCCTATATGTATCTTCATGCTTTGAAAGTGTGCCCTCCTAGTTTTCATGTTCATTTTCTCATGCATTTAACTTATTTTCGTTCATATTTTTCATGTTCTATCATCTATCATGACTCTTATTACGTGATTTACAAGTATTGTTGCATAAATAGGTTTTTTTTAAGTTAATATTGTCACTATGAGTGTGTTGCCCCAAAAAGGTGTTCATGCTACAAGTATTACCACCCTGTCACCATCTATTGGATCCATGTCGCCTCACAAAGTAGCCTCCAAATAACTACCAGAAGCAAGTGATGATGAACGTGTAGAAGTTACAAAGCCAAATATTCCCATATACCCAGATACATAGTGCTTTATTAATAATATACAGA
Organism: Pinus taeda; assembly: GCA_000404065.3. Taxonomy (NCBI): domain Eukaryota; kingdom Viridiplantae; phylum Streptophyta; class Pinopsida; order Pinales; family Pinaceae; genus Pinus; species Pinus taeda. Next base: position 136,796 of record APFE030154439.1, on the reverse strand, counting down.
GGTCACATGGAGCAAGATATACAACACATTCATGCAGGAAAGGGTCATTGAGGACTTAGCAAATTTGAATGCATACATTGACATCAAGAAGTCCAGGATGCATAGGATCATATGCAGATTCTCAGTCATGCCATGTGCTGAGGTGATTGAATGGATCACTACACATATGGATGACTCACACCTTGTGTTACACAGTGAGAGTGGCGGTCATATCGCCACCTATTATGGTGAAGATGTGCAAACAAATTATAGAATGCTCAAGCCCAATGAATATGCAAATGACAATTTTTACATGAGATGGGAAACCCTCGATACTAGTGACATTATCAAATCATGGTGTTGAGAGCCTGCCAAGTATTTCCATCACCCATCTGTAGTCTATCTGACAAACATATTCAGAGATGTATATATTTACTTGATATCCATGTATTTTCAGTTGTATGAGCGCAAGAACGTCGAGGTATTCAAAGAGAATTGGATATACACACTCAATATAGCGGCGACTAGTGGTAGAAATTTCAATTGGGCGGTTATATTTTCATATGAGCTGCAATGTTAGATGGGGCGGGAAAAATCATCTTTACGGACGAACCACGCACCAGAATTCTACATGTTTTCATTTATCTTAAATGGAATCTATGCACAATATGTGTTCCCGAGAATGAACTGGAACTGGACCCTTGAGGAGAAGTTCCCAGTTTACTTCCACTACATATTGTTATCAAAAGAAATCTTCAAAGCTATATATGAAAAATTGGTTGAATTTCACATGATATTTAAGATTGATCCTCCTTGCAGGATCGATCAGTGTTGAAAATGCGGTAAGAAAATCTCAGTTTGACTTTGCCTTCGTCAAACTAGAGAAAATTCGAATTTCTATTTCAGCAGAAATCTTGGAGGTAGTTAACTGAGGTGACATGGCACTTGTCACTCAGTTAACTCAATTAATTCAAGTTGGGGAAGCTTGAGTTTAGTTCAGTATGTTTGATTGCTAATTTGTAGCGATAACTTTCAGTTAATTTGAGTTATTGTCAGTTTAACTAGTTCTAACTATCAGAAAAACTAGTGGAGGTTAAGTTGTGGAAGTGGAACTTCAACCACACTTAGTGATCAACCACTTAACTGATCAATTGGCCCAAAATAATTGTTTCATGCAAATAATTTGAGCTACCCAGTTGAGATGGAGATTTCAAAGAAGTGTACTATTAGTTACAGTATATTCCAATGTGTACAAGTGGTACATGTAGTCGAAGGAAGGACCCTAGTAAATTGTGCAATTAAATAGTGGGAAATTCCTAAACAATAGGTTCCAATTTCCCAAGGGAACAGTGCAAGAAAATAGGAGCTTGGAGGGCTTGAAAATTGGCTAAGTGTTGGCCAAAGTCAATCAATAAAGCAGATTGATAGACTATACACTTGCAGGCTGTGTTCAAGCTTGAGCAAGCATATGTATTTCATCCCTATTCTCTAATTAATGCAACATAGATAGTAAGGGGTTTTGAGTAGTTTCTTTACCCTAGATAAATATTTGTGCATGTGTGATGTTTCCTTTTTCATGCCTATGACTCTTGTTCTAGATGGTGAATTAACTTTCACAAATCAGTAGAGTAGCTTCATGTCTTGTGATTTAGAAAATTTCATGAGCAGTTTTGAATTTACACATTAAATTCTACATGGTATCAGAGTTGGAATTATTGTAGAACAGAGATTTCAAAGATGCCATTGCAAGAGATTCAAATTTGAATATCAGTGTTGCAGGTTTTCTTCAGGACTAATAAGATGGATTTCAATGGACTCAAGCTTGAGTATGTCTCAGAAGGCACCTCAAACTTTGTTGCACGAAAGGACCGTATGGAGGCAGTATTGGATGACAATGGGCTATTAGAATACATCAAGACATATGTAGCAAACCCTAAGCATCTAATGCTTAGAATCTTGCTCAGTGGAAGAATGATGTCACTAAAACGTGAAGAATCATATTGGAGGGAGCACGGGATCATATTGTCTCGAATCTCCACGAAAAAGAGACTTTGTTCGTTATGTTGAAAACACTAACCAAATTGTTTGAGAATAATAGTGACCACAGGAAGTTGGCACTTAAGGACAAGCTTCGAAGTATCAAGACGCAGAAGAATGACACAATTCTGCAATATCTGAGCAGGTTTACATAGTTTCATGGTGAACTTAACGGGGTTAGTGTTAATGTCCCTAAAGAAGACTTGGTAGCTCTAGCCCTTTTAGGCCTTCCCAAGAGCTAGCATAGCTATCAAGATTTAGTAAATGGTGGGGAGAAATTACTAATTTGGGAGCACTTATGGACTGACCTGGTGCAGGAATAAATAAGCGGAATACCAGAGACGGGAGTTCATCCAAGGGTTAGGATGACGAGAACTATGCCTTGGTTGGAAAGGAAAAGAAAGGAAAAAGGGAACAAATCCCAATCCAAATTATAATCTAGTCAAGGGGAAAAGAAGAAAGATTTTCCAGAATCAAGCGCTTTCATTGTCGTGAATTCAAGCACTGTGCCACAAAGTGTCCACACAAGAAGACAAGAAAGAAGAGATCAGGAAGAGGAGAGGGTGAATATTTAGCTTCATAGTTCGAGCTTGATTTTACTCTCATTTCATGCATGGCCAGCATAGTGATGGGAATTTCTTGGTACCTCAATAGTGGTGCCTCATTCCATATGACGAGGAATAGAGATTTTTTCAATGACTTGGAGGAGAAGGATCTCCAAATTCACATCGAGATGAGAGATGATGGGATGTATAGCACAACCGGGATTGGTACAGTCACCTTTCAGAGGGATTCGAGCTCCCCTCTTAGGCTCAAGGATGTCATGTTTGCTCTGGGTCTAAAGAAGAATCTTATCTTCGTTGCAATTTTGGAAGACCGTGGTTATGATGTGATCTTAAACAAGTGAAATTCATTCATGAGATACATAGCAACGAGACAGGTGAAGCAATTCGGGGTTCGTGTGAAGAACCTATACAAACTAGATGTGGAGGATTATGTTACATTGAGCATAAAAGTGGAAAATGTGCAGAGCCACGATGTCAGTAAACTTTAGCATAAAATACTCAGTCATCTTCATCATGGCGCTTTGAAGATGATGCAGCACATTACCACAAGCCTCCCCAAAGGAGCACTAGAGTAGAAAGATACATGGATGTACCTTGGGGAAGTACACAAAATACATTTTCCATGATCGGGATAGTAGAGCACATGAAATTCTTGAAAGGATCCAATTTGATGTTTTTGGACCTTTATCAACAACCTCCACTACCAGGCACAAGTATCAAGACGCAGAAGAATGACACAATTCTGCAATATCTGAGCAGGTTTACACAGTTTCATGATGAACTTAACAGGGTTAGTGTTAATGTCCCTGAAGAAGACTTGGTAACTCTAGCCCTTTTAGGCCTTCCCAAGAGCTAGCATAGTTATCAAGATTCAGTAAATGGTAGGGAGAAACTACTAATTTGGGAGCACTTATGGACTGACCTGGTGCAGGAATAAATAAGCGGAATACTAGAGAGGGGAGTTCATCTAAGGGTTAGGATGACGAGAACTATGCCTTGGTTGGAAAGGAAAAGAAAGGAAAAAAGGAACAAATCCCAATCCAAATTATAATCTAGTCAAGGGGAAAAGAAGAAATATTGTCCAGAATCAAGCGCTTTCATTGTCGTGAATTTAGGCACTATGCCACAAAGTGTCCACACAAGAAGACAAGAAAGAAGAGATCAGGAAGAGGAGTGGGTGAATATTTAGCTTCATAGTTCGAGCTTGATTTTACTCTCATTTCATGCATGGCCAGCATAGTGATGGGAATTTCTTGGTACCTCAATAGTGGTGCTTCATTCCATATGATGAGGAATAGAGATTTTTTCAATGACTTGGAGGAGAAGGATCTCCAAATGCACATCGAGATGAGAGATGATGGAATGTATAGCACAACCAGGATTGGTACAGTCACCTTTCAGAGGGATTCGAGCTCCCCTCTTAGGCTCAAGGATTTCATGTTTGCTCTGGGTCTAAAGAAGAATCTTATCTTCGTTGTAATTTTGGAAGACCGTGGTTATGATGTGATCTTAAGCAAGTGAAATTCATTCATGAGATACATAGCAATGAGACAGGTGAAGCAATTCGGGGTTCGTGTGAAGAACCTATACAAACTAGATGTGGAGGATTATGTTACATTGAGCACAAAGGCGGAAAATGTGCAGAGCCACGATGTCAGTAAACTTTAGCATAAAATACTTGGTCATTTTCATCATGGCGCTTTGAAGATGATGCAGCAAATTACCACAAGACTCCCCAAAGGAGCACTAGAGTAGAAAGATACATGGATGTACCTTGGGGAAGTACACAAAATACATTTTCCATGATTGGGATAGTAGAGAACATGAAATCCTTGAAAGGATCCAATTTGATGTTTTTGGACCTTTATCAACAACCTCCACTGCCAGGCACAAGTATCTTGTCATCTTCATTGATGAATTATCGCGGAAATGTTGTATCTTCTTCATGCAAAAGAAGGATGAGACTTCCTCCAAGTTCTTAGATTTCAAGGCACTAGTGGAGAAAGAAACATGCAAGAAGGTGAGGGCTTTCAGGAGTGATAATGGATGTGAGTATGTGTCTAATGAGCTCAAAACATTATGTGCAAAAGAAGGCATTTGACGAGAGTTGACAGCACCCCACAACCCACAGTAGAATGGGGTGGTTGAGAGGAAGAACCAAAGAATTGTGGGAGCAGCACGGGAAATGTTGCGTGACCAAAGCCTACCTTTGCACTTGTGGGATGAAGCATGCAAGATAGAAGTCTATTTGTAGAACCAGAGTACTCATCGGATTCTTGGCATGATCACACTAGAGGAGGATTTCTCATGGATGAAGTTGGATGTGTTGCACTTTAGGATTTTTGGATCCATTGTCTATTGTCTTGTATCCAAAGAATCAAGGAAGAATCTAGAGCTAACAGCGGAGTTGGGGGTATTTTTGGGTTACAAAGAAACTCCCCACAACTACCGTGTGTATTTTCCATCTCTCATGATGACATTTATGCGACAGAATGTCAAATTTGATGAAGACAAATCCATGTGGTGCTCTCTTGAGAGGTAACTTCAGATCCCACTAGAGGAGGAACTTTTAGATCCAAAGGAGGAGCCTCAATATGTCGCAGAGAAACCACAAGTTGAGGAGCAGAGGGTGGAGACAGTCACTCAAGAAGAACCATCCATAGGAGGTAGGAAGAGAATCAGATAAGTTGAGAGACTTGTGCAGGATTCAAGGGAGAATGTGGGTGCTCCTTCAAATCATCGCAGGAAGAGAAGGTCACCAAATCGGTACATTGCCTACATGGCTCTAATGACTGAGCTAGTAGATATTGTTCCATCCTCTTTTGAGGAAATAGAAGAGAAACTTGTATGGGTTTACGTTGGTGGAGTATGGATCCATTGTGAAGAACTATGTTTGGGAAGTGTTCCTAAGACCAACAAACAAATCAGTTGTGGGTTCAAGATGGATCTTCAAAGTAAATCAAGTAGCAGATGGAAGCATAGAAAAGTACAAGGTCATATTTGTGGCCAATGGGTACTCTTAGGTGGAGGGGATTAACTATGAGGATACCTTTTCTCCTGTAGCAAGGTACTCATCCATCAAATCAATCCTTGCTTTGGTTATGCATATGGTGGAAGATCCACCAAATGGATGTGGAAATTGCATCCCTCAATGGAGTTATTGAGGAGGAGGTGTATATCGAGTAACCAGAAGGCTTCGAGACTTTTTATCGAGAGTCTCACGTGTGCAAACTCAAGAAATCATATGGTCTCAAGCAAGAACCCTATGCTTGGTACACGACGATCAATAGTTATCCCAGCATTTTGGGCTTCACAAAATGTGAAGTTGATAAAAACCTCTATCATATTTTGGTAGAAGGTAAATTGTTGATTATCGTTTTATATGTTGATGACTTGATCTTAACTAGTGATGAGAAGCTGATCAAATCTTGCAAGGAGGACCTTTCAAGAGAGTTCAAGATGAAGGACATGGGTCTCATGCACTACTTCCTTGGATTGGAAGAATGGCAAGGTGATGGGGAGTTGTTTGTCTCTCAAGGAAAGAATGCCAACGAGATTCTTTAGAAGTTCCTCATGGATAGGTGCAAACCTGTGGAGACTCCTCTAGCAACCAACTAGAGGAAAGAGGATGCCACATCAGGTGAGGAAGTGGGTGTGACTATTTACTGGAAGTTGGTGGGTTCACTCATGTGTCATGTGAATAGATGACTAGACATGTGCTTTGTAGTCAAACAACTGATTCAAGTTATGGTTAGGCCAAACAAACTGTTTTGGAGGGTAGCTAAGCATGTTCTGCAGTACCTCAGAAGCACTACCCAGTTTGGAATATGGTGCAGATGGACAGGGGGAGTAAAGCCGTGTGGCTTCACATATGTAGTTTGGGTGGAAAGTCCATCAAACGGGGAAAGTACATCAAGTGGAATTTTCAGTGTTGGCTTTGCAGCAGTTTCTTGGTACATCAGGAAGCAAATATCTGTGGCACTCATCTCAGCAGAAGCAAAATACATGGTTTCAAGTCAAGCATCATGTGAGGCGATCTAGATGAGAATGATACTTGTTGGCTTGTTTTGCTGAATGATGGATCCTACTATGATTTACAGTGATATTCATAGTTGTATCAAACTCTCATAGAATCATGTTTTTCACAATTGATCCAAGCATATTATGAACGCCTTAGAAATCAACCTCTTCAAGGGGGAAACTTCCTTTACATTACACAAATGAACAATTCTTGGATGATACAAATAACAAGACCTCCTTTCTATATATAAGAGTCTAAGAGGACATAGTATAATCAGAGCCGACATAACAATAATAATGTAAAGGCACAATAATAACAATAGTTGGCTTCTATGGGGCATAATAATAACAATAAATGGACTACATGGGCACAACAATATAATAAGGGGGTTGTACTAATAACAATAAGGGTTTAAGCTAGTACTATAGGGACCTAACATGCCCCTCTCCTTCAAAAAGTGTTGTCCTCAACGCTTTAGTATTTATGGATGCTTTTGTATAAAATTCTCATCCTCCCATGTGGAATCTTCAGCAGGTAAGTTCTTCTACTTGATGAGATACTCTAAAATTGATCTATTTCGTAGCTATCGATTTCTCAATTCTGTGACTGCTTCAGGTTCCAATATGATTTGTCCTTCCTTGTCAAGTTCTCGCAATATTGTTTGAACTGGGATCTTCTGCAACTTTTGAATGAGTTCCCACCCTACTTTGTCATTCTTCCATTCATCCCTTGCTTCATTTATTGAATTTGGTTGGATAATTATACCAACCTCTACCATTTCGGCAACCATACGTTCAATTTCACTCCTTTGGGCATATGGATATCTGTAAGGCCTGATGTTTGGAGGAACACTTCTTGGAATGAAATGAATAGCATGATCATGATCATGAATAGGTGGGAGGCATTTGGGAGTCTCAAACACCTTAGAATGATTGTCCAAGAATTTTTGGAGATCTGGAGAAATATATGATTTCGATGTGGGAACCTCTAGCGAACATAATTGTGCAATTATGCCTCTTTGTTCTTTATTTAGAAGATTTGTCATTCCATTAGAGATGATTATCTTTCCTGGTTTCCCCATGATACCCCTTAATTCAACTTCATTTCCTTCTGAAGAAAATTTCATGAAAAGTTCTTAAAAAATAAAATCTATTGTACCCAAGGATTGTAGCCATTGGACTCCTAGTACAACATCAGCACCACCCATTGGAATGGAAAGCATTAGGCTATTCAATACATATTCTCCCATGGATAGCTTGATATTATGGCACTTTTCAGAGCAATTTATGGTTCCTCCACTTGCAACCATCACTTGGCACTCTGGTGTTGGATATAGGAAGCAATTCAATTCCTTGGCTATCTTACAATGAATTAAATTATGGGTACTGCCTGAATCAATCAACACTATTACCCTTTTCTTCTTGATATGTCCTTTTATATTGATAGTTTGAGGAGGGGTAATTCTGGCCAATGCATTACAATATATTTTCTTATTCATTTCTTGATGCTCGATGTGATCTTTCGCTTCTTGAACCTTTTTCTGCTTGATGTGTCCTTCTATCTTGAGAGTTTGAGGAGTGGTAATTCTTGCCAATGCTTTCAAGATATGGTCGGATTAATTTCTTCTTTCTCTGGGGTTGGTTCCTGGTGTATATCCTCTTCCTTTGACATTTATTGATCCTTTTCTTCCTCCGCTTCACAATCTATGTAAAGTAATTTCTTCTCAGCACACTTATGATCTTTAGTGTATTTGCTATCACAACTGTAACAAAGCCCTTTTTCTCTTTTTTCTTCCAATTGTTTTCGTGTAAACCTTGTAGGTTTTGGAAGGCTAGGATAAAAAAAACTTCCATATTTGTAGTTGTGAGTGGTAGGATTCCTTGTTTCCATAATTCTTCTTTCAATCTTTCTGGCCAACCTGAATGCCTTCTCCAATGAATCAGGTTCCCAAAGACAAACCTCACATTGAATGTTATCCTTTAAAGTCCCTATGAAGACATCAATCCTCATAATGATAGCACATTATGAGGATACAAAGAGTAACACCATTTTGTTCGAGATTTATCAATTGGCTAAAGAAGGTGTTACTCTTTGTATCCTCATAATGTGCTATCATTTCTTCTATGAAAATTGACCAAGTGACAAGTGCTTTATGAGAAAAAAGCCCTTTATACCATAAAAATTGATTCATTTATAAACATAAAGATGTAATATGTACCTTTTGTAATAGTTGCACCTCATTTAGATCAAAATATTGCTCCATCTGTAGTATCCAATTTACCAGATCAAATGAACGTTGTAGAAATCAGCCTCTTCGAGGGAGCAACCTCCTTTGCATTACACAAATGAACAATTCTTGGATGATACAAATGACAAGACCTCCTTTCTATATATACGATTCTAAGGGGACATAATATAATCAGAGCCGACATAACAATAATAATGTAAGGGCACAATAGTAACAATAGTGGGCTTCTATGGGGCACAATAATAACAATATGGGGACTACATGAGCACAACAATATAATAAGGGGGTTGTATTAATAACAATAAGGCGTTAAACTAGTAGTATAGGGATCTAACAACAGATGTAGTTTGGGTGGGAATTCCATCAGACGGGAAAAGTATATCAAGTGGAAATTTCAGTGTTGGGTCCGAAACAGTTTCTTGGTACATCTGGAAGCAAAGATTTGTGGAACTCATCTTGGCAGAAGCAGAATACATGGTTGCAATTCAAGCATCATGTGAGGTGATCTAGATGAGAATGATACTTGTTGGCTTGTTTGGTCAAATGATGGATCCTACTGTGATTTATTGTGATAATCATAGTTGCATCAAACTCTTTGAGAATCATGTTTTTCACAATCAATCCAAGCATATTGATATTCGGTAATACCATCTATGGGATTGTGTGTAGAGGTGTATTATGTTGTTGTAGTACATTCTGACAGAGGAACAAGATGTTGATATTTTGACAAAGGCCTTGTCAAGAGGGAAGTTTGAGTTCCACTCTTGCTAAGAGGGGCTGTTGAAAATGCATCAATAAAATCTCAGTTTGACTTTGCCTTGGTCAAACTAGAAAAGATTTAAATTTTTGTTCAAAAGAAATCTTGGAAGCAGTTAACTGAGGTGACATGGCACTTGTCACTCAGTCAATTCGAGTTTGGGAAGTTTTAGTTAAGTTCAAAATGTTTGATTGTTAATTTTTAGCAACCTATTTCAGTAAATATGAGTTATTATCGGTTTAACTAGTTCTAATTGTTAGAAGAACTAGTGGAGGTCAAGTTGTGGAAGTGGAACTTCAACAACACTCACTGGTCAATCAGTTAGTTGATCAATCAACCCAAAATAATTGTCGCATGCAGAGAATTTGAGTTACCCAGTTGAGATGGAGATTCTACGGCATTGTAATATCAGTTGTGGCATATTCCAATGTGTACAAGTGGTGTATGCAGTCAAAGGAAGGACCCTAGGGAATTGCACAATTCAATAGTGGGAAATTCCTAAATAATAGGGGCTAGTTTCCCAAGGGAAAAATGCAAGGAAATATGACCTTGGAGGGCTTGAAAATTGGCTAAGTTTTGGCCAGATTTAGTCAGTCAGATAGAGGGATAGACTATGCACTTGCAGGGTGTGCTCAAGCATGAGCTAGCATATGTATTTCATCTTTATTCTGTGATTAATGAAATATAGATAGTAAGGGGTTTTGAGCAGTTTCTTTCCCCTAGATAAGTATTTGTGGATGTGTGATGTTTCCTTTTTCATTTATATGATTCTTGTTCTAAATGGTGAATTAAATTTCGCAAATCAATAGAGTAGCTTCATGTCTTGTGATTTAGAAAATTTCATTAGTAGTTTTGAATCTACACATTAAATTCTACAGTCATGTAAAGGAGTCACTTCGAGATATCATGGACTGGTTTACAGCTCTCGAGGGTACATACATCAAGTGATTCGACTGTCATATATCTCCTCAACTTATGCCCTGATATGTGACCGACAAGGTAGTCATGCAAGAAGTTGAAAATCAACTAGAAAAGGGATTGTCAAGAATTCTTCGCATGAGGAAGAAAGCCCCTTGGCCTATCTTTCCATTTAGGATCAAACTGTATGACTTAAAGAGACATAAGCTGACAACAGTAGAGATATAAGAGAGATAACTACACTTCACCACTAAATACTTCCTTGGATATGATTCCAAGCAAATTGGCAGGCAACATTGTCAAAGGATTGGTCATAATACGAGGTACCCATCAATGTCCATAGCAAAATATGAAAACATAAAGAATTGGTACAATTCCAAAATGAAGACACACCCAGCGATTGAGACCATTTCACCCCATGATCCACCATATTAAGACTTTCAAGTGCAGGAGGAGGAGGAGATAACACCTCAAGCAAAGAAAGCAGCTCCCAAGAAAAGGATCAAGTATTCCTCAATAGGAGAGTAGCAAGAAATGGAAATTAGATCCTTTAAACTGAGGAGCTATTCAAGCAGATTAGGAGAGGAGAGAAGCAAGAGAAGAAGAGAAGAAAAGTCAACAAGATGAGTTGTTGGAGAAGCAAAAAGAAGAAGAAGAAGAAAGCAGAAGGATAGAAGAGGAGCAACAGAGGAAGTCCCAAGAGGAAGAAGCAGTGTAGAGATTGGAAGAAGAGTAGTTGACTCAAGAGAGAGAAGAGGAATAGTTAGAGGGAGAAGATACCATACATCCAATGGAGGAATAACCAGATACTCCAAGAGAACATCCTCTCACAGGTGGCAATCTTCCATTTGGAGAGATGGGGATCACACCTGCAGTAATAGATAGATACATGGATGCATGTAGTGTAGTGTTCGGTTAGCGTAAGAAGAGGATCATGAAACAGAGGCACATATATTTCCTAAAGGATCCTTAGAATCCAATCTTAGTGTCTACAAAGAAGGTGATAACTTCCAACACTAGAAGGAATCCTAGGGAAGTCATGACGGCAAATGCTTCACTTGCTACAACAACATAGGATAACTCTGAGTACTTGTTGAATGAGAATGCCAGGCTGAGAAGACAACGTGTTGCGGTGAAGCAACAGGTGGAACATCTTGCAGCATAGAATCAGCAATTGTCATCATAGAATGTTATCACCACAGAATGGCAGTCAACCATGCAAGAAGAGTTATGGCCACTAGAGGACACTGTGGCACAACTATAAGATGATTTGATACTTATACAATAGGTCATGGCTCTTCTTGTTGGCATTTAGAAGAATACACAGGAAGTAGTGAAACTCCTAAAGATAGAAAACAAAGCAATTGACTAGATGCAGGAGTGGGATGCCAAATATATGGATGCTCTGCAACATCTAGAAAATGACGATATTTCTACAGAGATAGACATAGTTCAGTTGAGACTCCACCTATAGAACTACTCGCATCTTGGAGCACAATTGGTTAGCAATATGGCTGCATATAATCAACCTCATAATGTGTTTGAGTCTCTAACAACTAAACATGGTATGCCCACCATTAGATCTCTTGAAGCAAATAGAGGCAGAGAATTCATCTTCCATGAGATCGGGGAATACATTAAACAAATCAAGAAAGTAACAAAAAATTAAGGCTTGGAGGTAACCAAAAACATTATTTTGCAGTACGTAATTGCACCATTCAAATCTCATATGAAGTTTTCATGGTTGTGGAATAATGTACAATCAAACTCCAAGAGCATATTGACGAAGGCACTAGAGGTGAAAATGTGGTACAAATGGGACTTTCCGGTTTGGGTCGAATCCATCGCACAGGAGTTCAGATCATGGAACACTTACATTACAAATGAACTCCATGAGGAAGCATATGATTTATGCATTTTATGGGTCTTTGTCCCATTTTCATTTTTGTCTTATTAGGCCACCATCACATTTGTAAATTGTCTTATGTAATAAATGATATGTAATGAAGTCTAAAGGACATCTATCGAATATGAATAGCCACACATAGATTGTAATGTCATTTATAGAATATGAACAGTCATAGAAGTCTAAGTGTCACGAGGAAGCTCAAAGGTCATTGGTATCAATAGCTCCTCATAACTCAAGCAAAGGGCTTTTGGAAGGATTAGATTCTAGAGGTCTTGCCTTGGCTTCTCTTGTAAGACATAGGAGATAAATCATTCTTTGGAGAAGCTAGTTGTGGCTTTGTGTTCCACTATTGGATACAGTGTTTAAACTATGTAACATTGTACTTGGGATCTTTCACTTATAAGCAGAAGCTCAATGAGCCGAAACTTCTTCATACATGTATCGTAGATGTATTTGGACTATTTTGGTTATGTTTATGGTATATGTTGCTTCACTTACACACTAATTTAATAAACTAATTTGTTTCTTAGTTATGGCTATTATTAAATGAGTGTTTTTTTTCTTTAATGATTGTTGTTTATTATGTGGACTAATCTGTAGGTATTCAACAAGTCTTTCTCTTTATCCACGAGTCCCTCTTTAAGATAGTACTATTAATTTTCTAATTGGTGGCTCGTTTCCCTCACTAGTCGTGGAAGTCTCCCTCGTACACTTTACATTGGGTGTCTCACAAAGCTTACATTCTTGCCACCCCAAAGTGGTGTTGTGTTCTCTTGTGTTGGTTTCTAACCAAGGCATATCTTTAAATCATTCCAACGATGGTCAAACTGCATGACTGGATGGGACTCCTACACGAAACAGTGTGAGGTCTAATTGGGACTTCACATCAGGGAGATCCCCTTACAATTTTAGTAGACTTCTTCACCATGAATAATTGTGCCATCTCCTAAGCGTATTACGAACACATGAAGCATCTTCCTTCAACCCTTCAGCATGCGACAGTGCACCCTCATTTGACTTGAGCACATGGGCACATTGTGAAGGCCCAAATACTTTTCAACCTCTTCCTTCATCCCTTCAGAGTTTGACAGTGTGCCCTCCCTGTCTCCTTGAGTACAGGAGCACATAGGGAAGACCCTAAGGCCCATCATTCCATCCCTTCAACCCTTCGGGGTGCGCTAGTGCACCCTAGGTGTTTTTCTCCACTTGTTGAAGTGCATGAGTGCACTTCAAAGCCTTTAATGACCCTAAAAGTGTGCCTTCATAGTTTGCACGCTCATTTTCTCATGCATGCAAGTTATTTTATGTTTTCATTCATTATTTTCATGTTTTATCATCTATGATGGTTCTTAGTATGTGATTTACAAGTATTGTTGCATAATTAGGTTGTTTTAAGATAATATTGTCACTATGAGTGTGTTTCCCCAAATAGGTGTTCATGCTACAAGTATTACCACCATGTCACCATATGTTGGAGCCATGCCACCTCGCAAAGCAACCTCCAAAGAACTATCAGAAGTAAGTGTTAATGAACCTGTAGAAGTTACAAAGCCAAATATTCCCATTTAGGCAGATACATAGTGCTTTATTGATATAAATAAAAAGGTCACATGGAGCAAGATATATAACACATTCATGCAAGAAAGGTTCATCAAGGACTTAGAAGATTCACATGCATACATCAACATCAAGAAGTCCAAGATGCGTAGGATTGCAAGAGAAATCTTGGTCATGCCATGTGTAGAGGTCATTGAATGGATCATTATACATATTGATGACCCTCATCTTGTGCTATGCAGTGACAGTGGCGGTCAACTCGCCACCTATTCTAGTGAAGATATGCAAACATATTATAAGATGCTCAAGCCCAATGAATATGAAAATGAAAAATTTTACATGAGATGGGAAACCCTCGACACTAGTGACATTATCAAATCATCGTGTCGAGCCTACCAAGTTTTGACATCACCTATCTTCATTTTATCCGAAAGATATTCTCAGAGATGTATATCAGTACTTGATAGCCATATATTGTTGATTGTATGGGCGCAAGAACATTGAGGTGTTCGAAGAGAATTGGATATACATGCTCAATATAGTGGTGACCCATGGTAGAAATTTCAATTGGGTGGATATATTATCATATGAGTTGCACTGTCAGGTGGGGGAGGCAAAAGCATCTTGACAGGTGAACTAGGCATAGAATTCTACATGTATGCATTTCTCTTAGATCGAATCTGTGAACATAATGAATTCCTAGGAATGAACTGTAACTGAACCCCTAAGGAGAATTTTATGGTTTACTTCCACTGTAGATTGTTATCAAAAGCAAGCTTTGAAGGTGTATATGAAAAATTGGTTGAACACTTATTTGTAGTTATCTTTCACATGATATTTGAGATCGATCCTCCTTGCATGACCGATTAGGTAAAGGAGTCACTTCGAGATATCGCGGACTAGTTTACAGCTCCCAAGGGCACATACATCAAGTGCTTTAGTTTTCTGATATCCCTTCATCTTATTCCTTGATATGTGACCAACAAGGTAGTCATGCAAGAAGTTGCAAATCAGCTAAACAAGGGATTGTCATGAATTCTTCACAAGAGGAAGAAATCCCCTGGGCCTATATTTCCATTGAGTATTAGAATGTATGAGTTAAAGAGGCACAAGATGACAACAACGGAGATACAAGAGTTGGACCACCTACACTTCGCCACTAAACACTTCCATGGATATGATCTCAGGTGAATTGTCAGTTAACATTGTTAAAGGATCAGTCACAATATGGGGTATTCATCGATGTCCATAGAAGAAGATGAGAAGATAAAGAACTGGTACAATGCCAAAACATGAAGACACATCCAACAATCGAGACAATTTCACTCCACAATCCACCATCTCAAGAATTGAAAGTGCAAGAGGAGGAGGAGATAACACTTGAAGCAAAGAAAGTAGCTCCCAAGAAAAGTATCAGGTAGTCCTTGATAGGTGAGAGAAGCAAGAAATGGAAAGTCGATCCTTTAAAATCATGATCTATTCAAGTAGAGAAGGAGAGGAGAGAAGTAGAAGAATAATAGAGGAAGAGTCAACATGATGAGTTGCTAGAGAAGCAACAAACAGAAGAAGAACGGGGGTGAAGGATAGAAGAGGAAAAACAAAGGATAATTTTGAGTACTTATTTAATGAGAATGTCAAGCTAAGAAGAGAACTTGTTGCAGTGAAGCAATAGGCGGAACATCTTGCAGCGAAGAATCAACAGTTGTCATCACAAAACTTAAACACTGCAGAATGGAAGTCATCCATGCAAAAAGAGTTGGGTCCAATGGAGGACACCATGGCACGACTATATGATGATATGATACTTATATAACAGGTTGTGGGTCCTCCCATTGGCATTCAGAAGAACACATAGGAAGTAGTGAAACTCCTTAAGATGGTAAACATAACAGTTGACCAAATGCAAGAGTGGGATGCCAAATATTTGGATGCTCCACAACATCTGGAAAAGAAGGAAAAGATTGTCGCAAAGATAGATAGAGTTCATTGGAGACTCCACCTACATAAATACTCGCATCTTGGAGCACATTCGGTTAGCACTATGGCAATGCATAATCGATTGCCTAATGGGTTTGAGTCTGTCACACAAAAATATGGGATACCCATCATCAAATCTCTTGAATTAATTAGAGGCAAAGAAGTCATCTTCGATGAGATCAAGGAATATATTGAACAAATCAAATAGGAAATAGAAAAGGAAGGCTTGGTGGTAACCAAATACATTATTTTGCAGTACACCATTGCACCAGTCAAAGCTCATATGAAGTTTTCATGGTTGTGGAATAATGTAAAGGCAAACTCCAAAAACATACCTATGGAGGCACTAGAGGTGAAAATGTGGTACAAAGGGGACTTTCCAGTTCAGGTCAAAGCCATCACATAGGATTTTAGAGCATGGCACACTTACATTACAAATGAAATCCATGAGGAAGAAAATGATTTATCGATTTTATGAGTCTTTGTCCCATTGTCAATTTTGTCTTATTAGGCCACCATGTCATTTGTAAATTGTCTTATGTAATAAATGATATGTAATGTTCCGAGGGACATATGTGGAATATGAATAGCCACAAATGGAATGTAATAAGCCATTTATAGAATATGAAAAGTCATAGAAGTCTAAGAGTCATGAGGAAGCTTAAAGGTCATTGATATTTGTTATAAATAGCTCATCATAACTCTAGCAAAGGGATTTTGGAAGGCTTAGATTCTAGAGGTCTTTCCTTGGCTTCTCTTGTAAGACATAGGATATAAATAATTCTTTGGAGAAGCAAGTTGTGGCTTCATGTTCCACTATTGGATACAATGTTTCATCTATGTAATAGTATACTGGGGATCATACACTTATAATCAGAAGCTCAATGAGTTGTCACTTATTCTTACATGTAGCGTAGATGTAGTTGGACTATTTTGCTTATGTTTATGGTATATGTTACTTCATTTACATACTAAGTTAATGAACTAATTTTTTCTTAGTTATGGTTATTATTGAATGAGTGTTATTATGTTTTAACGATTGTTGTTTATTATGTGGACTAATCTGTAGGTATTCAACAAATATTTATCTTATCCCCGAGTCCATCTTTAGGATGGTACTATTAATTTTCTAATCGGTGACTCGTTTCCCTCGCCATCCATGGAAGTCTCCCTTGTACACCTTAGATTGGGTGTTTCACAAAACTCACATTCTTGTTGCTCGAAAGTGGTGTTGTGTTATCTTGTGTTGGTTTGTAACCAAGGCATATCTTTAAATCATTCCAATGGTGGTTGGGCTGTATCACCGAATGGGACTCCTACACCAAATGGTGTGAGGTCTAATTGGGACTTCACATCATGGATATCCCCTTACAATGTTGGCAACATCTAGCATCACCAACACAACTGTAAAAATTCATAGTGCAACTGAGTCTATGGTTGGGTGGAAAGTTGTCCCCAACATGTTGGTTGTAGTCAGTGGGATCACAATAGCTCAATGTCCACAAGCTATAAGTATGTTGGGTTCATCAACTCTATGTATGATTCCTCTCACTCACATATCATGTAGATTATGTAATTATTAACAATTGTTTGCATGTAGTTAATTAATGGTGTCGAATTTTTGTAAGTGATTTTCATATTTAATTATATTTCAATTTTGGCCCATTACATATTGTATGAGAGCATGGTTGCAACTTTTAGACCTATAAATCTGCATGCTTTCATTATATCCCTTGAGAAGTATAAACTCTTATGCCACTGTATACTATATATATATTCTTGTATTTCAATTTTTTATAAAATAAATCCATCGTTATTTTCTCCCTTTAATAATAATTATCCTTACAATCCTTACCTAATGATTCCACAGTTTGCATCTTAAAACCCATTGAGTTTTTTAATAAATAGGATGTTCAATCCTCATATGCATGTGACATATTCCCATATTTTCATAAATTGAGTGAAAAATACATGTTTGAAAATTTTATCTTTTGGATTTGTTTGTGCTCATTAAGAGGCCCAATATCTTTCATAGCATTATTCTTCATGGGGTAGACATGGCCCATGAAATCGTTTTGCCATTAAAGTTGCAAGAGATAAATTGGTTGTTAACTTTTCCATTCTCATGTATGTGTCTTGGCATGCATTACATAAAACTAGAAAAAACAAAATAACCAACATAATTTACCATTGTTAGTTTGAGAGCATTTATATTAGGATTTGTGAAAGGTCTCCCTTTTCAAGTACAAAAGATATTTATTATCTCACCTCAGTTTGAGAGCATTTATACTAGGATTTGTGAAAGGTCTCCCTTTTCAAGTACAAAAGATATTGATTATCTCACCTCGGTGATTCTTTATGAATATTTTGTATCAATAATAAAATAAAAATCCACACCCCCTTCAATTAAAGAGTGCCCCACCCTCCTTAACTAATCGCAAAAAGAGTGCCTCCAACCATCCTCGTAGAATACTAAGATGAAATATAGTTTGTGATAATATTTTGGTTCTCCATGTAAATATTCTTTTTCTATACCTCAACTTTATCCTTTCCATTGCCATCTTCTCATAGGCCAAGAATCCCTACCCACATCTATCCTTCAAGTTCATTCCTCTAGTCAATCACTTCACCTTCCGTAGCCGAATGTAATAATGTAATACAATCTAATTAGTAATTTTGTATGAATGAATTAATATAAAAATATATATTAATATTATTATGTAAAGTTTGTTCAAATTAAAAAGTGATTTTAATTTAAAATGGTCATTAAAATCCTTTAATTATTGGAAAGGATTTTATAAGTCATGGGTAATTTATTTTTTTAAAAAGAAAAATGAAGGAATTGTTATTGCATAAGAACTTTTACCAACACACTATCAGCTTATAAAATTTTAAGGATCGTGCCTATTGATTACAGCCATAGTGTCCTTGTATAAATCAGTGATACATTGACCTTTTACAAAATTCATGGATCTTAACTGTAAATTATGCAGCATATTGGTAATAACATTTTTTTAAAAGTTTGGCAATAACCAAATATAATATTTACGTGTTAGTGAAAACAGACATCAATACATGACCTGCTATGCACTTGTAACCATAGAATAATAATAATCATATTTATAATTTCAAATTTAACTTAATTTAAAATTTGGGACAGTTACTGTTTCATGGCGGTACACTCACAGATTTCTGTCGGAATTAAGTACCCAAGCGACATTTAAAAAAAACAAAATAGTTAAAAACAAAATAGTTACACTGAAAACGTTACAAAATATCTTGTAATGAAGATGATCTTCTTGCACTAATAACTACGAATTCAACGATATATATATCTATATATATTAATTATATATATATCGAGAAGCACTTACAATCTAGTATAAGGGAGATGTGTCGGTGTAATATAAGGTATGTCAACATATTTTTAAATGTCAAAAAAATATTATATATGAAAAAAAAAACATGTTTATGTGTAATGTAATCTAATGTAATGTAATCTAATCAATGTATTGTTGACTCAGTTAAATTATTTAAATTTAAAAATATAATTATTCTTAATTTAATATTTTTAATATAATATTTTATTAATTTACCAATTATCTTATGATTAATCTAATTAAACATACATAATGTTTATTATAATATATAGTTTATAACAATAGGTTAGGGTTATGTTGATGAGGAAAATTGTACCGCTAATAATAAGGGAATCTTTCCGGTGAAAAGTCGCAATTAGACCTCACACCGTTTAGTATTGAAGTCTCATCCAGTATGTGGTCTAACAGCCACCATTATGTTTTCTCTTGGCTTTTAAATGGGGAGATGTTATCGTGTGGGCAAGTATGAAATACCTGGAGAATGAGGATGAAATCAACCCACAATTGATACACTTGAAGCAAAAGATACAATAATATAATAGAAAAATATTGAGAAGAAGTATATCTTAAGAGGAGTCGATTAGCTAAAACCATCTAATGTATACACAAATAATAAAGTACTAGAATTCAATTGCAAATTAGTTTACAACAGATTACTAGTGTTAGCGTGGAATGAAAGAGCAAAGATTAAAGCAAACACTTGAGAAATAAGCTTTGAATTAGTTCATCAGCATATAACCCATATGAAAGAACACATGCACACACAATAGAAGTACCAGATAGCCATTACGACAGCCATGAAAGTGCATGGGAATCGATACCAAAAGTAAAGAGATTGTCATTGATAATGTTGCAAATCCAAGAACATATGTTGTAGGTCCATCCAAATCCAATACTGGAAGGCACACTACTCATATCATCTCCAACATAAGCCCCTGGCCTCACCACAACTCAGTCTCAAATCTACCAAGAGAAAGAGCACCCAAAGCTACATAAGTACTCACAGTTTTCTCAATCCTAATAAGACTCAAGTGTTAAAATTTCCCCCTTTGGAGGCATGAGGATATCTTTATACAAATGGGTGGTTGACCTTCATCTTCGCCCATGACTCTCTAAATTTTCCATGACCAATTTGATTTCTTCATGACCTTTGATGTATTATTGACAAAATATTATTCACAATATGACAAAATAAAAATAATGAGGTTTGCAAGCGTGCTTTTTCCAAACTCCTATTGTACTTGGAGAGACAAGATTGTTATTGGAAATTCTAAGATGATTGTCATTGGTGTTGTTACAACATCACAAATTTTTGTATGAAGTTTGTTTGCTTGTTGTGCTTGATCCTTGATCAACCCTAGCACCCTACATATTTGTTGACATGGTGAGAAACATGACATAGCTCCATACACAGTGGGAAACCATGTGGAACTTCCTTGAATACCCTGCCCAACTTGGCCAACCGTTGTGGTGTAGCACTTCCATGGAATTAAGCATCAAGACAACATACGAGGCCATGAAATTGAATGCCCTAGATGTAGTAAAGTTCAAGGGAATGTCGAATTCATAAAACTCTTATTCCTTCATCCATATCATGGCTTTTATTTTGAGTTTGTCCCCTTTTTTCATGTTGATACCAACTCTTTTGTCTAAATCATGTAGTCTCCTTTTAAGGCCACATATATGTTCTTTCACATTGTATTTAAATTTGTAGCAACTTCTTGGACCAATGGGTTTGTAGTATGGACAAGTGAATCTGTACGAATTTGAGGTGATCCCCGCTTATTCCTTTTTCCTAACCAGTGAAAAAAATAACCTCCAATTCCCTGGCTAGAATAAGTGAAGGCACACGTGGGTTCAATTGTGTTGTTTTGATTATTTTTAAGTAGTCATAGACAGGAATTCCCAACAACTTGAATATGTTCATTTTGATAAAATCTTGGAAGCGTATTTTCCCCTACAAGAAGGACCCCAAACTTTTGAGTTGCAAGGACGACTTGTTTTATAAACTTTTCTGGGGAGCATCATGCATCTACTTATTATTCTCAATCCTTCACTTTAATGCATGTAAAATTATTCATGATTTCGGTAGTATAATATCCAACAGTAAGCTCAAGGGCATGACATGTGATTCCATAGTGTTAATAAATCATAGTCACTTTACCAGAAAGCTTGATGCAAGTGCTATAGAAAGTAGCTTCAATTGCTCAAAGGGGGAGAGTGAGTCACCGACTAGAGAAAGGATGAGACCAATTGGTTTGTAGTGAATGAAGATCAGTTGGTGGAGTGGTTATAGGTTTCCATCAATGCCAAAGGGTGAGATTGTTAGCATTGATGTCAACCATGGAGCTAGTTGTTTTGCCATTGATGTCAACATCCATATGATCTTGTGCATGGTTATGATCACTGTTGAAGTATACATGTGTTTAGCAAGGTCATTAAAGAAGGTTGGAAGCAAGTGGCTTCAGTTCTAGGTAGAAAAGTTTGAGTTTTACAAGTTTATAGAGACTATCATGGTCTTTTGTGTGACAGCTCTAAGATGATTCCCCTTCATTGTAAATATTTAATATACTTTGATTTTAATTAAAAAGGCCTATGAATTGGAACATAGATTCCAGAGTTTGAAGAAGGTGGTTGCTTATGATTTGAAGGAAGTTTGACTTGTTTTATCACATCCTTGTATGGTTGGTAGGTATTCTTTAAATGGGATTCATCATACTAATTAATGGTGTTGGGCAAGAGGATAGAGGAACCATGTTTGCCTTGACAAATTCACAAGGAAGAAAGGACAAAATTTGGTAAAGAATGGGTTTCACTAGTAGTTGGGGAGAGTGGAAGTCAACCAACATGAGAATGATGGGAAAGTGTTGGCACAACAACATCCCCACCACCACTCAAAAAAGATAAAACCATTGTGGTCGGCCTCAAGGATGTGTGACAGGGGTGTCTTTCCATGCAACTGAAATGGTTGCAACATCATAGTGGGAGGAAAGCAAGCATTCTCTAATAGCATACTCACACACTAAGGGAAGACGATTGGATACATCGGAAGGAAAGCAGAGAGCTAGGAGGAGCAATGTTGAACAAGAAAAAGAGGACAAACTCTAGGGAAGCCAACAGAGATGGAAATTA
>APFE030154439.1:52947-92659 GCA_000404065.3 Pinus taeda | reverse complement strand
AACTCAGTGGGTGGAATGGCCTCTCCAATCGCTGCCAACTCATCTCTCACATTAGTGATCTTAGTGAGATATCCAGCTGCACTATCATTGCCCATCTTAATGTTCTTCAGCTTCTCCTTCAGGACTATTTTCCGGTTCTCATTGGTACTCTAGTAGAGATTGGACAATGCTGTCCACATCTCATGGGCATTGCTCTTTCCTCTCACATGAGGAATGCAATGGTCTTTGATTCCGTCTAGAATCAACCTCTTCCCCTTGTTGTTCTTTTTATTATAAGCAGCCAACTGAGTAGCATCAGTAGGCACAACAACAGGGGTCTGTGTGGTATGCACCATGATATCCCAGACTTCTGTCTCCTCAAAGATACTTTGCATTCTCTCCTTCCAAACGCTGTAATTTGTATGCCCATCCAACCTATCCTCCACCCTCAGTCCGAATGACATCCTGCTGTCCTAAAACTGAAAAATAGCACTGTTATAGTAAAGATAAAACCTGTTGTTTATGAAAAATCAGCGTGCTGAAATTTTCTGAGTGAAAAATCAGCGGCTGTAATTTTTCTCTTTTGCTGTCTCAAACTGCCCTTCAGCACTCAAACTCTAATACCATGTAAAAAAAATTGTTTTCCCACCCCGATTTTCAGTTTCTCCTTATTTCTCCCATGTAGTTCAATGCCCTTTCCCATAAACATACATTCAACAAGCTGGAAAAAATAAATTTGCTGAAAACACAAATTCTGGAAAATTTACAGAACGCTAGAAATTGCAGAAATAAAAATCAGCAGTAATAAACAGCCATTAAAACACATTAAAACACTGATATTTTTTGTCAACGTGACCCTAGAAAAACCCCCTACAACTCTTGGGGAAAACCAGTTTGAGAGCTCTTCTTTATTTCTGGAAAATGCCTTTTTACAATGAGAAATTTCAGCGAAAATCAACAAAAATCAGCAAACAAATTTCCAACTTATCTCGATTTCTGAGCCTCACAGCCCACTGGAAATTTCCAAACAGCAACACAATGTTGCACGGCAACTGTACGGACGGTACGTACGGTCGTACGGACAATACGGATGGCTGTACGGACGGTACGGACAGGCTGTACGGACCTCAATTTTTTTGCAGAAAATCAACTGCCTCGATTTCTGTGCAAAAACAAATCTGCCTTTTACTGTTTGCTCAACAAAAATCTGTCTTTTATTGCTGGTTCTTTCAGCTGTATGCTTGTTCTTTCTGTTGTTCTGATTTGCTGAAGAGCTGCCTGGTATGTGTGCCAAACCGCTGCCTCTTTCTCCTTCCTGTCCAGAAATCTTCCTTACTCTCACTCTCCTTCTCCCAATCTACTCATGAAAGAATGAATGATCTTTTCCTCATTTTCCTCCTTTAACCCAACCCTAAATGACTTTTGAATGATCCCTAAATCCAATGGTTGGGATAGATTTAGATCAATGGCTGAGATTAAATGCACATTTAAATCTCACTTTCTATTTTTTAATTCACCCACTTTAATAAAGACCCACTTAGTAAAGTCACTTTTCCTTTCTAATTTTTCATTGACTTTATAAAAGTCACTTTAAAATTAGACTTAGTAACTTTATCACTTAAAGTCACTTTTAAATTAGATTTTAACTTTATAAAAATTATAAAGTCACTTTAGGAGAAAAATTAAAATCTTTTGGACACTTTTCCCTAGGCCAAAGATCGAAGCCTAAGGGAACCACCTGTCCTCGGGTACCAAATTTCAACAGTTCTATGCTTAGAGTAGTTTAATTATTTTCTTCTTATTAGCCCTTAATTAGCAATCATATATACATTGAGTAAAGTGCAGATAGAACATTAAACAATCGATAGAAAACAATCCAAGACAAGAGACACAAGGTGTGGCGGCTAGCTAGGGACAAACCCCAATGCGGGGAAACCCTTTGATCAAATATTCTTTTATCTTCAATAGTTCAGCAAAGAGAACTAGTAAAAAATCAGAATTCTGTAATTTTATATCAGCAGCAGCAAACCCTAGATCAGCGAAGTGAAACGAGATGAAATTGACCTCCAATATGCTTGGTCAATTTCCCGGTCATCTAATCCTCGAATAGCCTAAAGAAGCAGCGCATAAACAACCCCAAAAACACAGTCAAACTGTTGTTAACTAAAGTCAACCTACTGCCCCAAACTAGGACAATCAACATTGGTCAAACCAAAGGTCAGATTGCCTCAGTTTGCGTGCCAAAATTTGTGGCCTGCCGAGGAGAGACAGCCACACTAAAACTGCACTCCTGAATGTTCAACGCTTGGTCAACGCTGGTCAAAGAGATGACCTGCAGTTTCTGCATCTTCTTTGCCTTACTGCGTCCTCCTTCCCACGTGTGAGTTGCTCCTTGTGTATCCCAAAGCTAAGGAGAGAGAGAGAAGAATGAGTGAGATAAGATGAGTTGATAATGGATCAACCTCACCTATACTTATATGATTTTCTGGGCATGTGTGCCACACATTTAGTTGTTGGCCGACCTTGACAATTTGTCAAGGATCAATCCTACACCTCTCAACAAGTGGAATCTAGGAAAAATATCAGCTGCCATAAATAAGATGACCCACATGGAGTTTGACCCTAGTTGCCAATTTTAACAACATCGCACACCACCACAATGACAAGTCATGAATCTAATATATTGAGATTTGATACCTATAACGATAATAAGTGAGGGATCACGAAAGGTATAGGGAGGTTTTGAAATAAATCGTACATATATATGTGCAATAATCATGCCGTGAAGGCCAAAAGGGCCAAATTTATATATAAATATTGACTCATGTAAATAAGTCGAAATATATATATATATATAACCCAATCACTGTGTAAGGATTGCCATCCTTATTAACACCATAAGGTATCTACATGTAAACTTAGAGTCAGTGGTAGCCATGGAAAGCTGATATTTATGTTGTGATGAAACATGAATTCCCTTTGCATTCATGTTAATTTAAAATAACAAAAAAAAAAACAATACTTATAAAAGGAAAACCTGTAAGTTACGAAACTGCATGAATTTATCACAAGGAGACATTTTGTACCTCATATATGTTACAGGTATATTTGTTCAGGTCTCATGAACCACAAACAAGTTATAACGTGACACCAGACATGAATGGGTCGGCAGTTGGGGTAATGTTGCCATACTATGAGGAATGTGCAATTTATGTACACTCATGTATGCATCTGGAGAAAGATATTTTCCATCATCTTGCCCATATGTTACCTTCCCGACATAGGAAACAAGTTCACCATCTTTTCCATAAGCATCACAAACATCACTAGTAGTGATTGGGATGCTAGAACTACTTGATATGTGGAGCCCATCATTTTTATCGACCAACTTCAGAGAGTTTTCATTGCTTGGTACAACAGGTTGTCGCCTTATGGTGTCCGCTTCCTTAAGAAGACCTGCATGTTCCCTGATATTTAGCCAACTTCTTTCATCTTTATTGGTAATACAGTTACTTTCAACACTGCGACCACTAGCCATGGTTTCTTCTTTAGGAATTTCCTTCTTTTTAGGAGGACACAGCCACGTCCACGTTTTCAGCGTTGCTTCAGTTTCTCTTGCACTTTGATTTTTTGGCTTGCATTATAATCAATATTATTTGATCTATCTTTCCTACAATTAGTCCAAAAATCATTCCATCTCCTTATACCTACCTTTTATTGTGTGCTCCTATCATCAAGTTCGAGTGATTAATGTCCTTTATTCTTTGCCTCTTCAAGTTGCATTCCTTCCAAAGAACTTAGGAGCTTTCTAATTTCCTCCATTAGATTCTCTTCATAAGGGGTTTCAGGGGTTGTAACCCTTAAAACTTTCTTCAGACAGCATGCAACTGCAAGCTTCACCTTTTCGTTTTTATGCCTCCGCAACTTGTATTCATCCAAGTTTGTTACTGCAAGAACCATAGCTACTAGAGTCAATTAAGAAGGTGGTTGTTCCACCATTTGTAGTTGTCCTATCACCTCTTCCAATGAACAAAAAAGGACATCTTTGGATGGAGAGGAGAGTTGATCTCCTGCTCTTAAAAGTTCTCCCTGCAACATTTTTCCCATCATCATATTGTTATTCTTATTTGTAAGAGTGTTTCCCTCACCCAATTAAACTAGATTCCATAGTTAATCCTCGGGCTAGCAAGATTCCAACTCTAATACCACTACAGAGTGCTAGGGCAATTTTGTACTAGAGTTTTTAGATATTTAGGGTTTTCCAATAAAATTCCTTTGCATCATGTAGCAATGAATCAAATAACTCATTCAACATCATAGTAGAAAATAATCCATAGAAAACATCATTATTCTTTCAATAATAATACCATTGTTTCTTCAACACAAGATCATTGTTCCAGAACATGTCCAGTGCAAATAACATGGTAAATTCAACCAACCAATTATAGTCCAATAGAATATAACTAATGAACAATGAAACCTTATCCAATAATGACTTGGCTTCTTGTACGAATCTGCAAATTTAGTACTAGCTATGGTTTCTTCTTTAGGAATTTCCTTCATTTTAGGAGGATACAACGACGTCCATGTTTTTGCCTTTGCTTCAATTTCTCTTGTACTTTGATTTTTTGGCTTGCATTATAATCAATATTATTTGATCTATCTTTCCTACAATTAGTCCAAAAATCATTCCATCTCTTTATACCTACCTTTTATTGTGTGCTCCTATCATCAGGTTCAAGTGATCGATGTCCTTTATTCTTTGCCTCTTCAAGTTGCATTCCTTCCAAAGAACTTAGGAGCTTTCTAATTTCCTCCATTAGATTCTCTTCATAAGGAGTTTCTGGGGTTGTAACCCTTAAAAATTTCTTCAAATAGCATGCACCTGCAAGCTTCACCTTTTCGTCTTTATGCCTCCACAGCTTGTATTCATCCAAGTTTGTTACTACAAGAACCATAGATACTAGAGTCAATTAAGAAGGTGGTTGTTCCACCATTTGTAGTTGTCCTATCACCTCTTCCAATGAATGAAGGACATCTTTGGATGGAGAGGAGAGTTGATCTCCTACTCTTAAAAGTTCTCCTTACAACATTTTTCCCATCATCATATTGTTATTCTTATTTGTAAGTGTTGTCCCTCACCCAATTATACTAGATTCCATAGTTAATCCTCGGGCTAGCAGGATTCCAACTCTAATACCACTACAGAGTGCTAGGGCAATTTTGTACTAGGGTTTTTGGATATTTAGGGTTTTCCAATAAAATTCATTTGCATCATGTAGCAATGAATCAAATAACTCATTCAACATCATAGTAGAAAATAATCCATAGAAAACATCATTATTCTTTCAATAATAATACCATTTTTTCTTCAACACAAAATCATTGTTCCCAGAACATGTCCAGTGCAAATAATATGGTAAATTCAACCAACCAATTATAGTCCAATAGAATATAACTAATGAACAATGAAACGTTATCCAACAATGACTTGGCTTCTTGTACGAATCTGCAAATTTAGTGGTGGATCCCTTTGTAAGATTAGACCAAAGAATCTGTTGGAAGAAACACAGATCGAATTTTGCTATAGGAAGAAACCCATGAACTGTCCAAGGGGAGGACTCAACTCTGTTAAATCTCCCTTGAAGCTACCACAGAATTAATCCAAGATGATCTGTTCAATTACGGTCAATCTTTTGCAAATTTCCTAAATTAGCCCCTGTAGTTGCGGCCTTTGAATAACCTCGATCTGTGCTCAGAGATCACAATTGTTTCAGGAAGCTTACTACAGGTTTGTCTCAGGCATTTTGGGCCTGCTTCAATTGCTAGCCAGACCATCGTTTAGCCTCTGGGGAGGCTCGAACTTGCTTAAATCCCTCTGCTTTCACTCAAAAAATTGTGGATTGTCGTAGGAGAGTCACCCTTGATCTTTCCTAGTATACCTTGCACAGATTTCAGTCACATAATCTTGTCTACTTCAAAAACGTTCACTGTCTAGAATTCAAAATAGATTCATAGGTGTTTCAAGAGAATTCAACTTGCTTCAAATATAATTGTCCCCATTCCTCCTTCAATTGGATGATTTTTTTGCTAGAACAAAGAAGAAAGGAATAAAAATAAAGCTACTAACTACGGTGGAATCTTTCACCACCGAAATTAGTACAGTAAAAGGGGTCTTCAAAGCCTCAAGTTCAAAAAATGCAGATTTAAATGATCCAATCCAATGATGCCTCAAATGAATCTAATCCTCTTGTTATTATAGATTTCCTTGGAGGGAAATTTTCTCCTGAATCGATTGAGATTCACACCAAACCTCAACTTTGGGTTTTTCCCCAAAACTTGCTCTTTGTTGCCTAAACATTGGGTATTATGGAGTTTTCCCCTCAAGAATTATAGCCTACAGGGGTTGATAGGCTACTTCGTCTCTTCATAAATTAATCTCTCGGGAACATCACAAGGATGTAGAGGACCAATGGATCCAATAATGTTACTTCAAACAAAGATAGGGGTAGAGTGTACAAGAGTACGCAACAAAATTCAAGAAGATGGCAATATGCCAATAATACTATGTTCTCTCCCAATAATCTAGGTGTGCCCCTCACGTATCTATGGGGTCTACACAACCATTTGCAAAAGAAAGTGATGTTCAAACCCAAAATGGTCGATGAGGGTTATGTAGAGGCATAGTTCCTGGAAAACATGGGCCAAAAGAAAGTAGAAGGAACACCCAGAAGCTTCCAAATAACTGGAGAAGTGGAAAGGGGGAAATGACAAGATGACAGCAACCAAAGCACACCACTGCAAAAATCCCAACAACCACTGCAACATTGATGGTCACAAAGGTGTTGGAGATTACATCCAAATCTCAATCGGAAGGAAGACGAGAAGAAAAATAATCTTATCACCATAAATTCGAGTAATCAGGTGGAAAGCAGCTTCAACGTTGGAAAAAAAGATTGTTTACACCTTTATGAAGAGGGAGGTGAATCTCAGTAGCTTTCATCATCAAAAAGAGAAGGATGTGACCAAACTCTTCCATATAAAGATACAAGTCAAGAAGACAAAAATTGATGCTCTATTTGATTCAAGTTCATGGGAAAATCTCATAATAGCGGATCTAGTTAACAAACTTGGATTGGAGGTTCATGACCACCCTAACCAATATCCATTAGGATGGGTCAACAAGGAGGCAGTGTAGAACGAAATCTACTATCAATGTTGATTTTATTGGTGAAGTAGAATTGAATGTAGTTCCATTTTATGTGCGTGAAGTTGTGTTTGGGAGTCTTTATATGTACATGCAGAATGAAATCTTCATTCTAAGAGCCAATTAGTATAAGTTCATCAATGATGAAAACTCCTTCATCATCAACACACATAAGGGAAAATCAAATATTTCGCTAGTAAGTGCCAACCAAGCTAAGAAATTGATTAGCTCTAGCAAGAAGTATGTTTTATTATTCTTAAGATAAAATTAGTTTGTAGAAGATTCAATGAGAGCAAAGGCATCCCTCACAGGGTGCACTAAGGAACAAATAGAACAACTGGAAGAGTTGCTACATGCATACAAGGGAATGTTCCAAGAGCCTAAAGAGCTACCACTTGAGAGGGAAATAAAGCACAAGATCCAATTGTTGTTGAACACTCCATTGCCAAACATTGGGCTATACGAGCAGTCCACTCCGGAAGCAAGTGAAGTGAAGACGCAGTTGCAATAGTTGTTGAAGCAAGGTGTTATCCAACCAAGTATCTCACCATGTGGATCACCCGTCATAATTGTGCCAAAGACCTTATCTATATTCATTTCTTATTGTTTATTTGGCTGATATACTCGTTTACAATGCTACATGGAAGGAGCACACCTCACGCTTGATGCAGGTGCTAGAGGCTTTGAAGAAGCATTGGTTGTTGGAAAATCTCAATAAATGTGAGTTTGCACAATGGTCTTTGGTGTATTTAAGCTATGTGATTAGTGGAAGGGAGCTCAAGATAGATCCTGCAAAAATGGAGGCCATAATAAAGTGGTCAACTGCTACAAATGTTTATGGGGTCAGAAGTTTCTTTGGGACAACATCATGCTTAAGAAAATTCATAGCCTTTTTTTTAGCAGTAGTTGTACCACTCCATGCCATAACAACGAGTAGCAAGAGTTTCTAGTGTGGGAAGGGTCAGCGAAAGGCCCTTGAAGAGTTGAATAAGAAAATCAATCAAGCATTAGTTCTTACATTACCAAACTTGCAACAACCCTTCGAAGTGGAGATAGATGTGAGTGTGTATGTTATGGGAATAGTCTTGATGTAGGGAGGAAGGCTTGTATGCTACCATTCTGAAGTGTTTCATGGGGCAATTCTCGATTACCCTACCTACAACAAGGATCTCTATGCCTTAGTGCAAGTTATCAAAAAGAAAAAACACTAATCGATGGGAAAGGAGAGAGTCATCCACACAGATTACCAGTCACTAGAGTACATGTAGGCCCCATCCTTTATAAGCCTAGAGTCATGTGGACGATGGTGACAACACAGTAGACTATTATCTCTAGAAAAAGTTACTCTACAAGCTAAATATGTGTCACCTTCGCCTTTAGATATTACATATGGGTAGCAAGAGGAACGAGGGAGGATCTGATGGAGGATGCCTTATGGACAAAAAAATTGTCGAGAAGATCAGGAAAATCCATTTACAAGTACAGGAGGTGCTAAAAAAGTCACAAAAGAAACACAAGGTCAGGCATGATCAACAAAGGACACTGAGGTCATTTAAAGTGGGAGACAAGAGGAGAGGCTACAAGGTCTAGGTAAGAAAAACAAGGATCTATGATATGGTCCTTTCAAAATACTAGAAAATGTGAGAGATAATGCCTACAGACTCAGTCTACCCCCATACATGCATATTTACTCAGCAGTGAATATGGAAAATCTCAAACTCTATGAGCCTTCCATGTTGGATTAGGAAGAGTAGTCAATCCTTACTTCCATAGAGGACTTAGCTCCATATGCTCAGACAAAGTTGAGAAAGGATACAATTTTGCATAAGAGGTCCAAAGCTGCAAGATAGAGGGAGCATGACCTTTGGAAGATTGGGTTGAAAAGACGACTTCTAGACAAGACTAAATGATACTCTGGGGAGAAGGTAGAGCCAAATATTTCTCACCTCATTCAATAAAGCTTCTGGGCACCAAAATCCTCCCAAAATGGGAAAGTATGTACTAGATTGGATCATTATATTATTTGTCATCCATCTCGATGCTTTTAGTGGAAAAATTGAAAGAATTAGCTTACAAGGCCATTTTTACTAGCAAGTCCCAGTTTGGGAAATTCAGTCCAAACTCTTTTCGAGGTAGTTCGAGGCATTAAATGAAGTTTATTTAGGACCAAAAACTCTCCCATGTGTTAGATCCCTTGGCATTAGTCCACACTCAAAGACCTTTCCAACAATGCAAGAAAGACATTAAACAAAGTTTGTATGCAAATGTTATGTCACCTAGAAGTTGACCATCCTGTTTTGTCCACCATGATTCGAGAAGATTTCATGTAAACCCCGTCACTCATGGAAAAGGGACTAGCCACGTGGATATAAGAAGAAGAGTCTAGAAGGGTCAAAGTTGTAACTCTAATTGAGAGTTGGAGTCAAACTTAACCCCTAGTTGGTTATCAAGTTGTGTTATAACTGGGGCACTAGGAGGAAAAGGGTTTCCATTCTATTCGAGTGCATTTTGTTTCATAGTAGCGCAGAATAGCTACGAGTGGATAGAGAGAGAGCAAAATAAAGGGGATTTGTATTTTATAGTAGCCCATCAACCATAGGTCTCAAGTAACTCCATAGAGAATGTCTTCTCCTTCGTATTTGCATTATTTGCATCACAGACAAAAGAAAGCAAAGCAGCCTCGCCTTTTCAGCTAGGTTTTCTCCCGAAAGAGTTTACCAGATTATATATCGGTGTTGATTGTGATTGTGTGTGTTTGTATTTTATTGTTCTCTATTTTCAACATTTTATATGTTGCATGCATAAACAACAAAATCAGTAATAACAGATCTGGAATCTAAAAGAATTAATTTTTCATGATATACATTTCAGTTTACTTCAATAGATCTGTTGGGACAAACTGTCCACACGGCACTTTGCAAAATAACTTCACCTCACTGTCTGATGGGGGAGATGTCAGAACAGTTGGAAAAGAGAAATCAGCCCCTTCTAACAAGGCGAGTGAAGAAAGGCTTCCAGATCCAATGGAGAGACAACCAAGCTTTGGAGCAATCAGATCTGGGGCCTGCAAGTAAAAGATAGGTTGGGATAAAAGAAAATCAAAGAAAAAGAAAAGAGAGATGCTTCAGACTACATGAATCTCTCATCACAGAACCATAACTGCCCCTCCATCAAGATTGAAATCGACCAAAAAATAACCTTGATGCAACATCGAAATGGTTTTTCTCAGCTTTTCTTTGAAAAGTTGTGAAAAATTGATGTTTTAAATTGGTGCTTTGAGTTCTGGAAGGTTAGTCTAGGTGCACATTCCAAGACAGGTTATCTATGAGTATTTAGGTGTACATTCCTGTACCTAGGAAGAATGCACCCTGGTCCCTGCATATCATTATATATTGTTTTTCTTATAAAAAGAAGTTTCAAATAATTACAAAGCCTAACTTAGCAAACAAGAAATCATTTACATGGAAACTCTGCAGAACCCAGTTACCCTTCCAACATTCACCTCTGGTATGGTGACAAGTTGAACTCAAATTTGGCATTACTTTCAACTTTCCATCCACTTAATAATGCAACACTTCATCATTTTGGCCAGTCCTCCTAAACCAGCTACAAGATTAATGCTAATGTTGGAAAATGGGCACTGCCATGAACATGAAATACAGCCAAATGGTTTCCCGTTCTTGGAATTAAACTGGCCCCTGCTTACTCTTAGGTTATCTGAAACTAGCTTCAGC
Source organism: Pinus taeda (assembly GCA_000404065.3). Taxonomy (NCBI): domain Eukaryota; kingdom Viridiplantae; phylum Streptophyta; class Pinopsida; order Pinales; family Pinaceae; genus Pinus; species Pinus taeda. The sequence continues at coordinate 81,739 of APFE030154439.1, read as the reverse complement.
TTTGCATGTGCCATGGACATTTCAACCCACCTTTTAGATGATAACTGAACTCTACTCATATGCATATCTGTTTTTGTGCCTTCATTTTCTGAATAACACGGCTTGCTCTCTTCCCAAGCAGTTGCTTCTGACATTTTGACAACCTCCCAGTTCATCCTGGTCATATGTATATCCTTGTTTCCCCTATTTTTTAATGCTGCCTGTCTAGTGACAGCCTTCACAAGCACCGTACTTTTCAAGACTTCATCTAAGTTATGCCCTTCCCTCTGTAGCTTAGCTCGAAGACTCCTTCGATGTGTCCTCCGTAATTTGGCTGGGTCCCTGTTGGTAAAGACTGTAAACATCCTTTTTCGAAATCCACCCTCTGCACGGATATTAATATTTCTATCTTTTGAAGGTTCAAACATAAGCTCTGGAGGCACATGATCATAGAAGTGTAGTTGATCATAAGGGAAAGATTCTTCAGGATGTGCCTGAATGTCGCGAGACTGAAATGGATGTCTATGAAGGAGACCCCTTGACTTGGATACAAACTGGGAAGCATCTGCCAAAACTTTCAGGAAAGGTAGCAGCATTGTGGGAGTCTGTGAACTACCCTGTTTTGACTGACAGAGCTAAAAATATAGTTAGAAAATTCGACAAAAATATAAATATCATTTTCATAGCCCATGCCCTTCTTAGCAATAAAAAATAATATATCATTGTATCATGATTCAAGTACTTAAAGAAACTTGGAAGCACATTCATAGTAGTGACTTACGGTGCTAAATAGGTTAGAAAAGCAGAACACTGAGAAATGACCAAATCGTTGCAATGCTAGAGAAATTTGCTTCTGGTGAAGTTGACTATCCCCAAATTCTACACTGGTACCCATGATTACTGCAGGCTCAGGAGAATGAGACCATTCCATTAAATCATTTTCACTTGTCAGCTTGAGAGATTCACTTTGAAGAAGTCTTCTCCTGTTTATCTTCTCTCTGTACATGGGCATTTGGACACACTTCACCAATCCAACTACAGTTGAGGCTACTAGCCTGTGTTTTTGAGATGCTATAATACAATATTATCAATTACACTTTAATAAGAATAACACAAAATATACCTAAGATGCTTCCTTTGAAATAAACTGTCCTCGACTGTTGTCATGCCATCCTGTTTCCACTCGTGCTCCACTCGAAACCTGAAAGTTCTTTGACAATCTGTATAATTCATAGGCACAACGGCATCTAGTAACCTATCTTTCCACCACTGTTCGACATCCTACAAAAGTCAAAGCAACAAGGAATAACACAAATTAATACAAAATGCAAACAGTAACACATATACTCGCAACAAAACCAAATGAACAGATGAGGAAAATATATGAGAATCTAAGATTTGATACAAACTTGAAATTTACTCAATGCCTGCTTTCTCTCGGCACCTACAGCAGCAGTGAGAACAATCTGTGGCCTAAGTGACTTCACTGTTCGACGTATTTCCCATAACAATGCAGTGACACAATTACACCTCCACTGATCCCAAAGCTTTGGACTCTTCTCTGGACTACTTCCAGTCTCTTGATTAAAGATCTCTAAAGTCTTCTGTGACCTTAACAAAAAGACAAATTGCCAAAACCCTGGTCAGGAAACTAATATAAAATATATCAGAAGTACCAATATAGGGAATGGGTATCTTAAACTAATGTTAGTACACCTTGTCACGGGGATACTCCTCGCCATTGATAACTGGCTTTTCATTTGGAAACCGAATATAATCCAAGTGCAGCCCATCTATCTCATATTGGGAAACAATTTCTCTACACACTTCCACCAGATGCTTTCTTGCTTGTGGTAGGCAGGGATTTATGCTAACATAAAATCCACTGTTCAAAGGCTGCAATAAGAATGATAACATTTTTCAGTAAAACAAATATCTTTAACAAACTAACTAGTAATACCTAATAAGTCACTTGGAAATCTTGGTCAGAATGAGAATTTTATCTGTATGGGGTCAAAAGTCTTCTGTGAATTCCTAAATTTAAGGCTAATTCCTATAAGCTGACTTCTTCAAGTGTACCATAGAGGCTTTGATCTTAACCAGGTGGCAAATCCAGACCTTTCTTCAATCTGGAGGCAAGAGTGGAAGTCAGCTGAGGTGATTGGTTTACAAGATGAAGATGCTATTGTGTAGGATAAGCATATGTCTTCATTGCAGTCTAGCCATGTTCAAGTAAAAGATTCTAAGAATGAGAGAGGTGGAGTCTCTTACAGTTCAGGTTCAGAGAGAGGTGGAGTCTCTTACAGGGCTGAAAGATGTTCGGAAGGGTCTCTCATTAGAAGGAGGCTTAAATAATCAGTGTGAGAATAAAAATCTTAAGAGATACAAAGCTCTGCCAATTACCATTGCGTGGGGCATATGGCTCGCTAAAAATGCTAGTTTGTTCAAGGGAAAGATGATTCCAGTCGTTCAATATCTATCACAAAACTTGAATATCCTTAGTTGTTTTACACATATAAAGAAAGAAAAGCCTCCAAGACAAATTAACATGGAAGAGGTGGATGGATCACGAGCATGGGCTTCTTTTGATGGTTCTGCTCAAGATGAACCTCACGTTAGCGGAGCAGGTGGTGTTCTGTTCCTGAGGGTCTCCCATATATTGAAGTTTAAACCAGTGTTGGAAGGGGTTCAACAGTTCAAACAAATTTGCAGAACTTATGGTATTAAAGCTTAATCTTGTGCTAGCAAATGAAAAGGGTGTTATTATAACTTCAAATCTTTGGGGATTCCTTGGTGGTGATTAACTGGATGTGGGGTTTTATGCTTGCTAAAAAACATTTTGTTGAGACCCATCTTCAAAGAAATTCAAAATATCGCTGCTAGCTTTAATCATATTTATTTCATCATGTATAAAGTAAACAAAATAAATTGGTGGATGAATTACCCAAGGTTGGTCTATTGTTTGGATGCTGGTCAATGGCATATTTGCAAATCTGCGAATGGACAGTCCTTTTTTCCTGACCATCTTCCTTTTTTTCTGATTTTTATGTGGTATTTGGGTTAAGAAAGACTGTATTATGATTTTCAGATGTAGTAAAATATTATTTTGTTTGATGTTTTAGAAGATCACCTATGTGAGCACTGGACATACGTGAACAATTTATTGCAGCCTTTCATAAGACTGATACTAAGGTTGATTTTCCGAATGTTTATTGAATCATTCTGGGAATCTTTGTGGATAGTTTCTTTTAGGAAAGTCTCTGACATACCTGAATGATGATTGATCAGGTTGCCTTTGATGGGGAGGGATTATATGTATAGAGGTATTTTGGATACTTGTTAATTGGACTCTGATGAAAATATCAAGACATGCCGACAAGCATATGAGGAATCTAATTTTGTTTATTGTAATAAAATTATGGGTATTTTCTGAGGGGTAAAGTGTCTCATACAGGCCATTTGGAGAGAGAAATGTGCTTTACTGAAATCATGTCTCCTTAACTTTTAAAGGGAGCCAAACATGGCATCAATTTTACAGAGCTTTATTCCAAAATATGATCCTATTTAGAAATTCCTTGGAACCTACAAAAAAAATACATATTCGAATCAATGCTGATGCCCATATTACCGTTATCAGATGGTTTCTTACGGTTTTATAAACATTCCTACAATGAAACAAGACAGTATGTTTAAAGAACAATAAATCCAACTATATGTGACATGTCCGGTTTTTTATCACGCAGGAAAGATTCAAGTTGTGTAGCTGGAGGTAAATATCAAGTAACTGTTATAGAATAAGCAGCCCCAATTTCATATTTCCTAAAGCCAAGAGACACCATGTTCGAAAAAAGCAGTAGTAGAGGGATGAAATAAAATTATTACCTGGCGATTGCCATAACGATCATACCAGCTCCATTCTGGATGACTACAATACATATGTAACTCGTGTGTGGGAGGATGTGAACCTCTCCACATGGGCATCACTGTAACAAATTTCTGAGATGCTTTACTGTCTCATACTTCAAGTCTGAAAAAAGAAAATTCAAATTTCTACACACTTGTGTGGACTGAAATGAAGACAATGCAAAATCAATGCAAAAAACTGAAAACATTTACCATTGACCCAAGCATGTAGAGCCATATTTTGAGAATGGGCTTCTTCAATGGCATGCTTCAGAGGATCAAAGCCCGGGCTTTTCCATCCATAGGTTTCAGACCATGGCTCCAAATTAGAAGGGTAGTATACAGTCCCATTGCCCCTGACCTTAAAAAAAAGAGAGCCCACAGTTAGCTAGCTGCTAAACTCTCTAAATGATGCTGACCCAAACTTTTGCAGACAGGTAACATATTGTGCCATTGGTGTTTGGACCTGTAACTTTCATAATTACAATGTGGAATTGATCTGGTGGCAAAATACAACCAATTTGCTGCATCTATAAACTTATAAGTGGCAGTTACAGAGTCATAATAGAATGCAACCCTGCTGGAGCCTGTATACAACAGTGTTGCAAACATCCCAATTTTATCGCAAAAAAATCCTGAAATCACGATTTTTTGGCCCAGCCGATGTTTGCCAATTTTTACTGATATTTTCTCTATTTTTATGACTTTTTGGTTTTCAAGAGCCTGGCCAATTTTATCCCAATGCTGCTGTTTGCGACATTGGTATACAATCTTACAGTCAAAGACAGGTGTTGTGATCAAATGGCCAGACTGGCAACATACATCTATAAATCAAAAAACATAAATATCTCTAATTCGGGGTCATTATCTATAACTAAAGTGCTTCATTTTTTAATATTTCGCGAGGATCTTTGTTCATAGTGATCAAATGGCCGGACTGGCGATATACCTCTATAAATCAAAAAACATAAATATCTCTAATTCGGGGTCATCATCTATAACTAAAGTGCTTTTGTTTTTTTAATCTTTCCCGAGGATCTTTGTTCATAGTGAATAATGAAAACACAATTTCTCTCCGACCCTCGACCCCAAGCTCTTGACTGTCTCCTGCAATCTCTGTACTAACCCTAATTTCAAATTGTCGGGTTATTTACAAATATAAACCAAAGAATCGAATCTGAATAAGAAATAAGAGATCAAAACATATATCGCATTTTCTGCTCTCTGCTGTGATACACCATCCTGCCACCTTGGATTATATGTCATCAATTTGAAATAATTTGTATATTTGGATGTCAAGAGGGGTGTTAGGACATGGGGGCCTTCTGTTGATAGCACCATATTGTAATCAATGTTCCTCAAGTACATATTCCTAGTACAGAGCCCAAGGCCATGGCACAATTAAAAAATCATTATAAGTGTAAACATAGACTTCGACATGCTGAACAGCTTGAACAAAGACTGTGACATGATAGGCAGCTTGGGCCAAGTCTGAGACATTGACTTTGCTGCATGTTTTTCTTATGTCCCGATGGACACCATGTGGTGATGTCACCATGGTGGATAAATGTATTGTAAAATGAATATGAATGTAATGAAAATGTCCAAGATGGCTGCTAGGAGCACGAGGGGCTGTCAGTTCACAACAGGGGAAGAGAAATGAGTCCATGGGAAAGATTCTCTTGCCTTGTATCAATTTAAGAAATATCGATCTTGCTATATGTGTCAAAACCAAATCGCTTATCAACTTTGACGAGGACGCATATCCGTCAAGGTTAAGTTAGTTAAGAGATGATTTTAGTGGGAGTAAGTCTCTTCTTCCACCCTTCTTCCATTCTTCCATACAATGGGGAATGGTCTCCCATGTCTGCAACTACCCGCAACCTAGTCCATGAACACGTGAGTTCGACAGTAGGTGTGAGCCCGTGTGAGCCCATAGTGAACCAGAGAGTTATGTGGATGGTTTGAGACAGCACTGTCTGGTTGTGACAGAGATTCCATGGCTGCAGTGAGTAGAGAGGCTGTGGAAAGATAGGAACCTGAAAACCCTTGTCTGTCCTAAGAATTGACTAATTCTGAGCCAAACACTGCTATCCAGATCTCCTAGAAGCAATGCAGTGACTGGAGTCTGGGAATATTCTTGCCTGCATTGTTACACTTGCTAGGATGGATTTCCTGATGGACTCATGGTAGTAGTGTCAGTTGAAGAGAAGGGAAATGACAGAGCTGGTGTTATGAATGGCTGAGAGGAAGAGGTTTATTGCTAACTACTTCTGGTTGAGACGCGTGGAGATACTCCGTGGAGGAGATTAGTGGTTGGTGTCTAGATTTTGCCGAGTCATGAGCACTGGGGGTTAGGTTGAGTGGATTTAGACCCTGTAGCTGCTCCTTCACCATTTGGACTCATAGTCTAGTTTAGGTGTGGCATCCACAGGAGGTGCCTATAACAATGAAGTGAGCCTCTCTTACGCAACCAGTGTCTTAAACAGACTTCTGAATAGAGATAAGTGCTCATATCACTCTTGTATTGCTGTTATTTAAATCTCACTATTCTGAGCATGACATGGTTTGTGAATATTCATGATGATAATGAATGTGATCATAAACTGTTGAGTAACCGAATGCTTAATGGTGCAAACTCATATGTATAGCTGTTGAATCGTTTGATTTTATGCATTGCATAATGCTGCAAATTGGAAAAAATGAATGAATCAGCATGTGTCTAAATGAATTATGTTTATACATTTGTACCCTGCATTACATAGCATTAGCAATTCATTTGAGTGCTGCTGGACACCCAATTCGATTCGAAGGCCATTTATTATCAGAGGCGACTCTTTGAACAAAATAACAACACATCTATGACGCACTAAAAGCTGTAATCTAACATCTCTTAATCAAACGCAACCCAAGTTTTTTCATCGAAAACGAGAGGAGTTCGAATTAGACTAAACGACCAACCTGAAAGAAAACAGTATTGAAGCCTGCCTGTGCGGAGCGTTGCATGATATCTGAAATATCTTTGTCGCTGTTGAATTCATACCGAGATACCCAAATGGCCCTGAGCTGATCTCCGTATCTGAGATTTGGCAAACGTCCAGACCTTCGAAAAGCGGGATCTTCCCATTCATACGGACACATCAGAGCGCTAGGCAACGAATTGGCCCCTCGCCCATTCCCATTCTCCGCTCTCATTGCAAAGACCTTCAATTCTACAAGAATTGCACGCTTCGAATTTACCGGAAGGAAGGAACAACCTCGAGCAGAATGAATTCGAAATGAGAATCGATATGCCAGAATTTTAGCGAAATAATACACTTTCCTTACCCTAACCTCATGATAATAAGATGGGTTTGCGCAGATGAAAGGGAAATTGGATGGATGTGATCATTTTTTGAATGGTATTGTGTACGAAAATTGTTTTTTTAATGAATTAAATAATTTAAAATAATTACCTGGGAATTTTAAAAAAATTGCATTTATCTGAAATTGTTTAATTCTCCTTTAAAATTTTATGAATAATGTTTAACAAAAAACACTAATTACTTATTGATTTAACCGTATTAAACTTAATTATTGATTACATATTTTTAATTTTTTAATTAAAAATTAAATTTCAATAAAGGTTTAGGTATGAGCATGTTCTAAAATTATTTTTATTTGGTTAAGAGTTTATTTTCTTTATATCTAAGAAACTAGATTAATGGTCCAAGACTTAGAGAGCAAGAGTGATGACTTACCCACTTATGAATGATTTAATTTTTTTTTTAAGCTTTATGAATAATGTTTAACAAAAACACTAATCACTTATTGATTTAACCATATTAAACTTAATTATTCATTATATATTTTTAAATTAAAAATTAAATTTCAATAAAGGTTTATGCATGAGCATGTTCTAAAATTATTTTTATTTGGTTAAGAGTTTATTTACTTTATATTTAAGGAACTAGGTTAATGGCCCAAGACTTAGAGGGCAAAAGTGACGGCTTACCCCGGTATGAACCATGGCAGGTAATTATAAGTGACGTGGTTTTCCTTGAATAATAATGATGAACCATCTTACATTTGTGGTTTTCCTTGAATAATAATGATGAACCATCTTACATTTGCAAATAGCAGATAGAGATGGATGTCCCATTGTTGCTTTGACAATTGAGTTTGATAAATTTTCACTATGTTTAAAAAAAAAATACATATATTAAGGTAGCCGTATAAATTAACTAGCTAGCAAACACCAATATGCATCAATCCATAATAACCATCAAAACATTTACTCTATTGAGGAGAGTATGGAAGAAATGTTGTCAATAACGTTACATTTAAAAATAGTAAAATAATAATTTAAATTAACAAATTAAAAATAGTAGTAAATAGTAAAATAATAATTTAAATTAACAAATTAAAAGTAGTAGTAACAAAAGAAATTAATGTTTGGCTCCATTAAAATATTTCAATTTTTACATAAATTTATATAGAGATATAAAGTAATAGAAAGCATTTTAAAAAAATACCTTTTAGTATGAGGAAGAAATGTAATTTTTTCAATACTTAATATGGAGATGAGTAAAAAAAAATTATTTTACTTTTTACTATGAAGAAGAAATGTAATTTCTTCATTGCTTAATATGGAGATGACCATCCCAGATGCGGGTGTTTGAGATGGTAATAAATTCGACGGGATAAGGGTGGGGCAAGGCAGATCGCCACCTACCTGCTCAGTACAAAGGCATAAAGATTGTTAAGGCAACTAGCGGTTGGCATGAGTGTGGAGTTTGGTCCATCGGCTTTCATTCCAGAGGTTTCAACTCTCACATCAGGTTCAACGTTATGGTTTCTCCCTCCGCACGCTCTGGCCTGCACAAGAAGGCGAGGTTCATCAATGCGAAAGTTATGGCAGGAGCTCCCCGAAGCATGCCAATGGAGGATAAGGCCAGGGGATGTCGTGGGGAGGCGGTCAATTCGACATTGTTGTTTTATCTTCTTTTCTCTCTTGCCTCTGGTCTCATTTCGGATCTCTGGCCGCCTGAGGGGATTCTGGTCAGTCCTAAGGCCTCTTGGAACTTGCGGGGGAAGGTTCCTCTATCGCTTGCCTCGGCCCTCTTGACGGCGCAGACTCTGTTCCTCCTTGCATTTCTTTCCGGAATTTTGTGTTGTTGTTTTCATGTCCTTATCTCAGTAATTCATCTCCTTTTCTGGGTTCTGGTCTCTGGTTTAGGCAGGGATTTTTCTGAGCTATGCCTCGCTCTCCTAGCGAAAAGACTTCAGCTTTATCGCTAGCTCCCTACCTGGTATTGGGGTCTCTGTGGTGAAGGTTGTTCGCTCAGCAGGCAAAGTTGTAGCCACTCCCTGGTTCTCGCTGTTGCCCCACATTCCTCGACATCCTGTTGCTATTTCCCGGATGCCTCATTTATGCCAAAGAATGGGAAGCCGTCGAGGCCAGCCGAGGCGCGCGCCTACCAGTTCGTCCTCAGATTCGCCCTCCCTCTCCAGTGAACTATTTGTAGGTCGTCGCCCCATCACCCGTAGTGGGAGAGGGTGGTTCCCTTCCACCAGCTCCCGCCATGGGCCTCCTTCCTCATCTGTTTCTGCTATCTTTACCTTTAACAGCACTCTGAATAGGCCCAGGATAACTACTCATTTCTCGGTGGTTTTCCATGAAGACAACCAAATAGAAGACTCTCATACCTATCCTTGGGGCACGGGGGCAATCACGGCTCCTTCTTCCCTCTAGATGGATGCTGGAAATGCTCCATGGCAGGATTTGAATGTTCAGGTTCGCAACGCTCAAGATGTGGAGATGGTTGACCCTGGTCCCTCTGTACAGAATGCGGCTCAAGCAGGGATTTTCCAAATTTTGGTTGGTGTTGTATCATGGAAGAGACTCCTGATGACTAGTTCATTCACCCAAGCCTCTTCTTTCTGCAGTTCGACCTTCACCACTGGGCAAGCTTGTAAGGCCAATAGTTTAGTGATTTTCTGGTGTTTTTTGGCATTTTTGTTAATTTTGTATTATCATGTGGATCTTAGTCCGATCCCCTGCGCGGGTCCTGAAAACTGGTACATCACTACCAACAAACAGTATTTTCATCTGCCTTTTTTGATAGTTCTGCCTCTCGTGAGTGCAGAGATCTTGACTTCGGTCACGCTGTAATTATACCTCTTTACCTTGTTAATAGAATTAGTCTTATTTAGAAAAAAAAAATATGGAGATGACCGGAAATAGTATTATTTATATTACATTATATGTAATTAATTCTAAGTTCAGTTTCCACATGATATTAGATTGAAATACATATATATTATACGAGCCTAGATCCATGTTAACTCTAGCTCTACCAAACTCCAAGAGGGATCAAATCTTTATAAAATATTTCAATACGTGAAAAGGTTTTAACATGAAACATATATAAAGAGGAAAGGTTAGAGAATTTTATTCCATTAATAGTTGCTTTCTAATTCAATGTATGAGAATATTTGTAATTCGTTTAATATGGTTTTGATATGTAATATTTTAGAAAATATTAATAATAAAAATAATTAAATATGCATACATGAAAACATATAACACTTTAATGTGATAACATGATTATAAATAAAATTTTTGAATGTGAAATTATAATAATTTATATATATATATTATATATATTATACTAGCCTAGATCAATCTTAATTCTAGATCTACAAGGGCTATTCTCTTTTCACTCTAAAAGATATTTGTATCTTTTAAGAACAAGGGACCCATTGATTTAAGCCCCAAGGATTAGCTCAACTCGTCGAGTCCCTGTTGTTAAGTACCTCATCAATTTAGAGGTCACCGGGTCAATTCTCCTCGACGCCCTTGGGTTACCTCATCAATTTAGAGGTCACAGGGTCAATTCTCCTCGACGCCCTTGGGTTTAGGCCCTGCTAGTGTGGCCAAACCCAGTGATTTGACTAAGTTTAATGAAGGCATACCCCCCTCTAATTTTGAACATGTGACCTCTTAAGAGGAAACGCATGCTCTTAACCATTATGCCCACTCAAGTTGTGTGTATATATATATATATATATATATATATATATATATATATATATATATATATATATATATACATGAAACAAGATTTTTAACCATGAATATTTACTCTCATTTTACCATGGAGGTTTTTAATTTGCAAAATAGGCTTTGTTACGATATCGTGGCTTAGTAGCTTTCGAATATCATATGCCGAAAAAACCATAACTTACTTCATCTGACACCAGTTCATATGACAATTTTTTAATTATTCAATTTAATTAAAAGGACAAAAACATAACTACTTTGAAGATAAATTTCAACCTTTGATTTGTATATATTATTGTGAATATTTTAGAATATTAAATGGTGGTTAAATCCCTACGACCCATTTAATAATTATTGATAGAGAGGTGTTCTCGAGCAAGTATGGAAGATATGTTGTAATGTCCTATCATGTAAATATTTTGACTTAATCAAACTTTAATCAATTTACCATTAGTGGTTTTTGGGCTCAACCCATGGTTTTGCCAATAGTATTCTTCTCTAAGCATGTATATATATAAAACTAGCCTAGATCCATCATAATTGTGCATCTTTACTATATCTATATATATTATATATATATATTATATAGATAGTATGAGAGATCAAATCTCTTGAGGTTGTAACCTTCGAGGTGCTTGTAGATCCAAAATTAAGATAGATCTAAATAAACACACTTATATATATATATATATATATATATAATATATATATTATATATTATATATAATATATAATATATTATATATATATATTATATATATATATATATAATTTTTCTAAGATAAAACACACCACACACACACACACAATATATTATACATAATTTTATTTTTTTAATAAATAATTAAGTTTAATATGGGCTAAATACACGAGTAATTAATGTTCTTATTATATATTATTCATAAAGTTTGTAAAAGAGAATTAAATCATCTATTTGAAAAGAAAAAAGAGGTTTAAAGGTCGTTTCAATCAAGATCCTTAGTGATGGGCATAGCCCTCCACCCAAAACATCGGTTGTTTCAATCAAGATACGCAGTTTCTCTAGAAGAAAAACAAATTGACAACATGAATTCTAACTGTGAAAATCTAAGCATTAAAATTTAAATTTTCTAAAAAGCAAGTTCATATGAGTAGTTATTAGTGGTTAAATTTGACACGTATTTACCCATATTTGGCCTTTTTAACAGTCAAATATTGGCAACTTTAAAATCTGTGTCATCAATGATCTTTAGTTAATTTCATGTTTCTATTTGTGGACATGTGTGTGTGTGTGCGTGTGAGAGAGAGAGAGAGAGAGAGATCCATATGTATGTGTGAGAGAGAGAGAGAGAGAGATCCATGTGTGTGTGTGTGTGTGTGTGTGTGCATGATAAAGAGATATATCTATTAGATATACATGTATAACTCTATATCTTATATATAAGCAAATCCAAATTAGACTCGAGAAAATAAAAAGAAGTTAGGTACAAGATGAAACTCTAACATAAGCACATACTGCATGGTTGCTTATACATTATAAGATAAACATAAATTTTGCTAATAGTATGAGAGTCACTATGCCAATTGTGGATCTTTGGGCACGCTAGAAAAAGCTTGACTTGTCTTAACTCAAATCATGCAATCCCACACCATGCACCCTATATTATGGATCGTGAAGGTTGAAACTCGTGTGCTCACCCATGGGCCATTTATATACTATATAAAACATTAACCTATGGGGGTAGAGTAATTAGATTTAAAGACCTTTAACTTGTTCAATAAAAATAATGTAAGTGACACAACAATTTTTTGTTTGATTTTGAGAGTTTTTATGCAGTTTGTTCAGTGTTAGTATGCTTATGGTAGAGCCCACATTTTATAAAATGGGTCTATTCTATGGTTGGAAAAGGAAATCTCAAATTGGGAGTTATTAAGGCTCCTATGCATTCCATAAATTCATAATTGAATTTGAACATGATTGAATTTGGGCCTTTCAAATCTTGAGATATTAGCTAGAGAGATTTGTCCTTACTTGTTAAATGATGATGAATTTCTTCAAAACACATACCCTCTATATTATTATTATTTTCTCTTTATATTATTATTACTTGAAATATTAAAATCCTCCCAAATCCATACTAAAAAGTAAAAGTGGGTTCAAATTTGTTATTTTTCTTTTATTTATAAGATCCTCCTTCAATCCAATTCAATGTGTTTGTTCCATAATGGATATATATATGATTTTACTTGGTTTCATTTTGGTTTATCGTTAAGGTAAAATTAATTAGATAAAACACAAAACTTATATCAAGAAAAGAAAAGATTTCTCTCTAAACCAACATAGATCCATCTTTCCTGAAGGTGCAAATATTTCCTAAGTTTTTCACTTAAAAAATAGGTTTTCACCTCAAGAGATTTGATCCCTCTCGGGGCTTGATAAATCTGAGGTTATGGATTTAGGCTAGGGGAGATGTAGTGTTCATAAATGAGTGTAAACATTTAAATGTTGGCTCAATTAATAATAACCAGCCTAGCTCCATATTAACTTTGGATCTACCAAAGCTCAAAGGGATCAAATCTCTTTTCATTCTTAAAGGGGTTTGCATCTCAAGAGATTTGACCCCTCTCTGCGCTTGGTATATTTGGAGTTAAAATGGATCTAGGTTGGGTTAATTTCACCTTTTAAATAAGATGTATTCCACATGAATACCATGGGTCAATACCATGTATAAATACCATGAAGTTATGTTTACATTAACATTATTTTTTTATTTTAAACGATTAAAAATGTTTTCCTGTAGAGTTATTTTTATTTTTAGGGTTAAACAGGACATTACATTACAAAATCTTTACCATATTGGTTGGAGAGTGTCTCCAGGCACAAAAGGTTAAAAGTAATAAAAATAATAAATTTAATTTGATGTCTCCTCGTGGGAGGACTGTTGGGTGGTTTTCGCACTGGGATGTTATCCCCTCCACCCGTTTTCAAATCCCACATAGGAACACCATGGCCCTCCATAGTAAGGCTAGAAGGATAGGCGTCCCATTGGAGTTTGTGATCCTGGATCCAGTTTCCGGTAGTATTTAGACGTCTCGGTCCTAGGTTGAACTATGAGTTTTTAATATATGTGGCTTGCAGGTTGTTGCATTTATTTTGGGAGATTTTCAGTTCCCCATCAACCATTTTTTCATTTAAAAAAATGTTATATTGTAATTTTGTTTTGTTTTAGCTTAGTCCCTACAACTCAAGTTAGAAATTATGTTCTCGGAACAATTGCATAATAATTATAACTTACATTAGTCAATGTTAAATTAATAGTGGCCGATAGGAAAATCATCCTATAATCTTGCTTTAGTAGGAACTAATAAATTGAGATGTGAAATGGATAAGTAAATGGTTTGTTGAGACAAAAGAACTTGCATAATTTTTGGTGGGTAGTAAATGAGTGTAATATAGAGTCGAATATGGGGGAGATGTTGTGGTGTCCATAAATGAATGTAAACATTTAAATGTTGGGTAAATTAATAATAAAAAAGTTAAAAATAATAAAATTCAAATTGTTATATTGTAATTTTGTTTTATGGGGAAGCTTAGTCCCTCCAACCCAAGTTAGAAATCATGCTCTGGTGATCTAAAATGGAGCAGATTAGTAATGTTGTGTTGATTCCCGATTCAGAATAAAATCCAAGATGCTTATCATTTGCTTATCAAATGCTTAAGGATTCAATATTTTTGCTTAATACTAATTCCCATGAGAGTTTCTTATGGAAATGTTTTAAATAATTTAACATAAAACATATGCTGAACAATAGCAAAGAACATCAAAATACAACACACAACACAGAGATTTGATGAGGAGTTCAACCCTCCTCGGCTACGTCTCCTTGGTCTAGCTTCCAATGCTTAGGCATCTCTATTATGCTCAAATCTAAAACAAAAGTGTGTTTATAGTGCTCATATGCCTCTAAAACCTATCTCAATGAGTTCAAAATACTCAAAAATGGCTATCTAACCTCTTTTTGCATCCAATTTGGATAAGAACTGAAGAAGTTATGACTTCTCCTAGTTCTCCCACTATTTGTTCCACTAGTTGCTCCAAAACCGACATAATCTCACAAATTTGCTCCAAAATCCACTAAATGAGCGAGAATTTGGCTGCGTCGCGTGCCATAACCTGTCGGCCATATTGCAAATCGCAGTTGGCATAAAAACCCCAGTGGATAGTCTTGTAAACAAAGCAACGATTATGCGATGCGATAGCGGTGGACCCGACGGGAACTTAAACTATGGCTCATAAATGTATCACATCTGGGAACTTATCGCTCATCGCATTTAGTGAGGTTTGGCGGGCTGAAGGTCTTGTTAACATGGTGGAACGTTGTGATAGCAATATCGCAGACCCGACGGGAATATAAACTACAACATATAAGATATCGCGTTTAAGATCTTATTGCTCATCGCAATCGGCAATCAGCAGATAATCCCTATATTATATAATCCTTATATATATATTATATATATATATTAATAATATATATATTATTATTATATTAATATCGATGGTATTGGGTGTTATATGCGATTGTGATATATCGTATCGCAACCCTGATTATCATGCCCCCAATTCTTATTTTCTAAATTGGGCTACGTGTGGCACCAGCTACATGCCTTAACATCTTAGTTTCTTTGTCATTTCCCAGACTATGCTTACAACTTTCATGTTTCATCATTTATTTAGTTTAAGTGCGGAATATATTAAACATTAACACAACATAAGCATATGCATCAAGACACATTTATAGTATAAATATCAAGTATATAATTCAATTGTTGTTTTACAATATGTCGAGAGTTATACTCGACCAGATTTTACAACCACACAAAGGTTGAACGTGTTGCATGGCTGGTCGGCCTGCTGCATGACCCAACTGCATCCTCTTTCAGGCTTGCCCCACTTCTCAGCGTTGTCCAAGCTTGTCACACTTGGCGCTACTTCCACACCTGTATACAACTCCGCCCGTCACATTGTGTGTCCGCATATTCATTCTGTGTTGCGGTTGTGTCAGCCTACCCAACTTGCGGCCACACGACTCGCGCCAATTCTGCACTGTCTGCCTGCCCTCGTTCCACAGTCTTGGCCACACCCAACTCGCGAGCAAACCCACCCTCCATTCTACAACCCAACTACTTTGACCTTCACCTCCGAACTATACCTCTAAATTGCCAATACTAATGTCGCCTGTCTTGCAAGCTCATGTCTACAGCTCGCACATCCTGTTCGCTACCCAAACAATGCGACTTGGAATTGCTTGCTTCTACCTCCTCTTTTTTCCATTCTCTCCTCATGTATTTATACAAACTTTAGAACGTGGGGAGGGGGCTTGGTTTAGTCCATCCGACCCACCCATACTTCGGTTCGTATTTCCACATGTTGGCTCATGCATTGACCATGGTCGTGCACCCAGTTCCTTTCCCTCCAACTCATCTGCCTATAAACTAAGTTGACTCGTGCACCCAACACTTAGTCAAATTTCATTTTGGAACCCCTCAACTTTTCGGTTAAAAGTGTTTTCCATGGATTTTCGGTTAAAATTTCCCTCATGACTCGTCAGTTATGTGCGCCCCACCCAACTCGTCGGTTATATGCACCCTGCCCCAACTCATCAGTTAAACGCGCCCCGACGACTCGTCCACCAACTCATCGGTTAAACACGGCCGGTGTGGCCGCCCGACTCACCTAAGTGCGATAATGACTTGTGGGCGTGACATTGTCCCCCACTAGAAGTCATTGTCGTCATCGGCAATCTAGCTACTCTCCTCAACTCCTCGTCGTACTCTTTAATCTCCTTCCTCCATCTCCATAGTGAATCCTCCGTCTCCCAACTACTCTCCTCTGATGCGTTCTTCCATTTAAGGAAGAACTTTCATCATATGTTACTCCCAAGACCTGTACTCTGAATGATTCATAGCTGAATGTTAGTTTTGTTTTGTTAATTTCAACTTCAAACTTAAAAACAAATGTTTGTCCATTGCTTCATTTGCATAGGTTTTCTTAGGTGTTTGTGAATCAAAATAGGTAAATTTATGTCAAGTTTTATGCTAGAAACATTAGAAGAATAGCATGAAAGACAAGTGTTGAATAGCAGCAAATTAATGAATAGAAAAACATCAAAAAGTACTCTTAACACAGTGTTTTGATAAAGGAGTTCACCCCTCTTGGGCTAGATCTCCTTGTTCTAGTTTTCATGGCTTGGACCTCTGTATTTACTCAAAATGAAAAAAGGTACATTTTACAATTATCTACAACTCCTAGAACCTATTTCAATGGACTCAGAGCATCCAAAAACCCCAAATATGACTCTGCAAACTCTGTAAATGGACTATAGTTGTTCTGGGCTTGACCTCCTCTCCTGGTGGCCCTCAGTTTCCTTAAACTTCAACGTGGAAAAATCACATATAGAAGTGCCTCTCTGCCTCTGAAACCTATTCCATAGTGTTTAGAATGTTGAAATTAGCTAGGAACACCTTTTCCTAAGCTCCATTTAGTCGAAAAATGCTCCAGTTATGACCCAAACTGTTTCTCCCTAGAAAAGTTCCTCTAAAACTAGAGGAACTCCAATTAAGCCCACTAAATCTAGAGAAAAGGTCAAAATTAGTGGTACCACCAAAACTGTCACCAGATTAAACTGGAGTTTAATTAACATTAAATTGGATTAATTAAATACTAATCTGTGATTAGCGCTAACACATGTGCAGTTATGGCTAATTGTTAGCCTAACTGCTAGTATTCTTCGCAATGGTGGTCACATCTCATGGTCTATATGGCAGCTAGTTGCATTATTCATGCAGTTCTTAAACCATATACCTAGTGGTTATCATAGAATAGTTTACATGTCGCAGTAAGGTGTGTTGGCCATTAGTCTGGTGGTTTTCATTATTGTTGAGCTAATGGTTGGATAATCGTTTGATATCATGATTGACGCGTTCACATGGGGAGGGTTGGCCCGCGGGCTAGCCCTCCTAACCACCAACTCAAGCTTTAATACATTTCAAATGTGCATTGTGTGTTATACATTTTATTAATAACTAATGTGTAGAGGAGATGGTTAAGAACTTTGGTCTGTGGAGAGGAGGTCATGGGGTCGAACCCTAACACCTCCATAAAATTTTGGTCCATTGCGCTGAGCTCGGTCCTTTGGGGTGGGACACGTGGCAACCTCTGGGCTTTCCACTTGTCCCCTCCTCATTAGACCACCTTCAAACTAATGAAATCTTGCCACGCCAACCACAACGTGACATTTTTCATAACCTGGTTGGACCATTGACCCAAGTTGACCATGGCCAGTCACCTGCCACATCAGCAGTACGGACTACTTATTTTGCAGTGACTGGGCTTTTTCTTTGCAAAATTTCTTCTGTTTGGCAAAGCAGTCAGCGGGCTCTATCTTCCTCATACGAACTCCATTTTCAACAAAACGAGTTGTGTTGGGATCGTTTTGACGAGACGGATGTGGTCATTCAAGTTTCAAATGATTCTAAGAACTTTTATTTTTGAGCTAGTTTTTTCCCATAATCCAAATTCCGATCACTGAAGATCCAAAATCTTATCCAAAACAAGTTTTGGTTTGCCTACGATCATGGATGGGCCCTTCGATGGTTCCGTCCTATCTGGATGGTGTGCATCAAGTCGACATCTCTTGAGTTGACTCATATGGAACATAGGATGTTTCGAATGCATGTGGTTCGAAAGCTCCAACTCATATGCAACTTCACCAACTCGCTTATTTACCTAGAATGGCCCCTCATACTTCCTCGTCAAAGATCTCACAGTCCCTTTTGTCAGCCGAAATTGATCTCCAGTAATTCTGAGAGAAACCATATCCCCAACATTAAAGTGTGCATCCCATCTATCCTAATCTACCCATTTTTTCATCCTCCTTGCAACTTCATGCAAGTGCACCTGTTCTAACTCCAAGGTCTCCTCCCATGCTATCATGAATCTCTTCGCATGTGGACTCCTCAAGAAACCTCTTGATAATACGGTGTGTGGAGTAACTGGCACCAATCCATTCACCAACTCAAATGGACTATACCCAGTTGAGGAACTCTTTTGCATATTGTAGCTAAACTGAGCCAAATCCAAGAGTTCAGGCCAATTCTTCTGATCAACCGTCACATAATGTCTCAAGTAGTCCTCTAGCAGTGCATTAATCCGTTCAGTCTACCCATTTGTCTTGGATGGTAATTCGAACTCTGTAACAACTCTGTCCCAACCAACTTGAACAAAGTGGTCCAAAATCTTCCTGTAAATCGCAGATCTTGGTCCGACATGATACTCAATGAAATTCCCCAACACTTCACAACAGTTTGAATAACAACTCAGCAATCATCTCAGCTCCACATGGTATCTTCATCATAATGAAGACAACATACTTGGAAAAACAATCGACCATGACCATAATCCTGTTATACACATGTACCTATGGTAACTAAGTGATGAAGTCCATCGAAACACTCATCCATGGTCTCTCTGGAATCAGTAAAGGCTACAACAATCCTCCCTACCTCTGGTTATCTAATTTGTCCTGCTAACAAATAATGCACGTGTGCACATACTCCTCTACATCCTCCTGCATCTTCTCCCAAAAGAACCCTCTCTCCAATAATGCCAAATAACGATGTTGCCCTCGGTGGCCAGCCCATGGAGAATCATGTCACTCCTTCAAAAGGTGTCTCCTAATCCTGGATGACTTTGGAATGTAAAGTCGATTCCCAAAGAACAAGAGCCCATCTCGTAGAAAAAACCTCTATGTCTTTCCTTCCTTCACCTACTTCATAATGATTTGTGCTTGAGTATCTGTCTCAATGCTTGCCAAGTCTATTCTGCATCTCATCAGTCATATTTACTTGACTTCTACTTCGTTTTGCCCAGTCTTCTTCCTCCTCAAGTGTGGCTAATTATCCCTTCCTACTGAGGGCATCTGCAACTACATTGAGTCTACCTAGTCTAGACTTAATAGTCGTGTCAAACTCTACCAAGAAGTCTTGC
Organism: Pinus taeda; assembly: GCA_000404065.3. Taxonomy (NCBI): domain Eukaryota; kingdom Viridiplantae; phylum Streptophyta; class Pinopsida; order Pinales; family Pinaceae; genus Pinus; species Pinus taeda. The sequence continues at coordinate 61,783 of APFE030154439.1, read as the reverse complement.
CAATGAGCTTGCTTCGCTGACAGCTTCGGTTGTGATGCAAAATAACTTCTTGTAACGTTGTCTTTCTTGACAACAAAAGGGTTCCCAATCAAGTACTGCCTCCATACCTGTAAATAGTGGATGATTGCAGCCATCTCCTTCTCATGAACTGGATAATTTCATTCTCTATCCTGCAACTTCTGACTCTTATATGCCACCAGATGCCCATCCTGCATAAGAACCCCTCCTATCACAAAATCTGAAGAATCTGTGTGTACCTCAAACGGTCTCTTGAATTCAGGTAACTTCAATATCAGTGTTGTAACCATCCTCTTCTTCAAGTATTCAAATGTTATTGAACTTAAACTTCTGTGATCCATATCAATTTTTTGAAGAATCTTCGGCGAAAATCACATAGAAAAACTTATGTCGACGCGTTTCGAACCATCCAGTGAATGGTTTGAAACGCGTTGACATAATTTTTTCTATGTGATTTTCGCCGAATATTCAAATGTTGTACGACACTTCTCTGCCCAATTCCATTACTTATCCTTCTTCAAAAGGTCTGTCAATGACGATGTCACTTTGTAGTTTGTCATCCCCAAAAACACCCTCATATCATGGACATCCTTCGGTTTGACCCAATCCTCTATCGCCTTCACTATGCTCAGCTCCATCTGTATGTTCCCTTGGCCTACAATGTGTCCAAGGAACAGAATCTTAGCCTGGGAAAACATACATTTCGACTTCTTCAAGTACAACTAATTCTTCTTCACTGCCTCAAACACCAAATCTAAGTGTTTCTTATGATCCTCCATGTTATCATTGTATATCTCGATATCGTTCAAGTATACTACTATGAACAAATCCAAATATGGACGTAGTACATCATTCATCAAAGTGCAAAATGTGGCAGGAGTGTTACACAACCCGAGAGGCATAACAAGGAACTCAAAACTCCCATACCTTGTCACAATCGTAGTTTTCTTCTCGTCTTCTTCCGCTATCCGCACTTGATAGTACCCATGCCTCAAGTCTAGCTTGGAAAACACTCGAGCCTTCGCAGGCTTGTCAAAGCAATCTGCAACTAATGGCAAAGGATACTTGTTCTTTATCATTTGCTTGATAAGAGCACGATAAGCACACCACATTCGTAGTTCATTTATATCCTTCTTTCACTAGAATAATATTGGAGCTCCATATGGGGACCTTGAAGGTCTTATGAAACCTGCATCAGTGAAATCCTTTAACTGTCGTTTCAATTCCTCAAATTCTGGCCCTGATAATCGATAAGGAGCTTTTGTCAAAGGTTTCTTCCATGGATCTAGCTCAATGTTATGGTCCACTGCACGCCTTGGTGAAAGTGCTTTCGACAGCTCATTGGGCATCAAATCTGCATATTTGACCAATACATCGGAATTCTCAGCTGGAACAGATGTCCCCACTCCATCATCGCTATCAAATTCCCTTATGACAATCGCATATGTCTCCACATATGACTCCCGCATAGCTTTCTCCAAGCTTAGTGCAGAAACATGTTACACCTGAACTTCCTTCCTTTGCTTATGAGTAGGAAAATTCAAAGTTAGTGAGCCTCTAATCAATATAATCTCATCGGAAAATGGGACAAATAATTTCCTTATTTCCCTTTAGAAAATCCAGCCCCAATATCATGTCAAAGTCATTCATCTCCATCATGGTGAAGTCCAATCGACCCTGCCAGTCTCCAATTTGAATTGGCACTTCATCTATCAATCTTGACACCTTAGCCTTCAAATTCACTGCCTTGACTTCCATGTTAGATGGAACATTCTGTATCCCAACATCTCTTGCCAATCTCATCGTCATAAAGTTGTGTTTGGCACTATGTCCACCAATGCTTGGATATTTTTTCCATGACGTTCCAAGTTGAGAGACCCCAAACTATGAATCCAAGGTTTCTTTTCCAAAAGTTCAGACTACATACATACCTGGTCTCTGTATCTTGTTGTCGTTCTAGCTATGATACCATCTGTCACACCCCCAATTCTTTTTTCCCAAATTGGGCTATGTGCGGCATTGGCTAAATTCCTTAACATCCTAGTTTCTTTGTCATTTCCTAGACTACACCTACAACTTTCATCTTTCATCATTTATTTATTTTAAGTGTGGGATATCTTAAACATTAACATGACATAAGCATATGCATCGAGACACATTTATAGTATAAATATCAAGTATATAATTCAATTTTTGTTTTACAATATGTCGAAAGTTATACTCGACCGGATTTTACAACCATACAAAAGGCCGAACATGCTGCCCATCCAGTCGGCTTGTCGCATGACCTGGTCACAGCCTCGTTCAAGCTTTCCCCACTTCTCAACATTGTCCAATCTCGTCGCACCCGACACTACTACCACACCCATATACAACTCTGCTCGTCACACCATGTGTCCACCTATCCGTTCTATGTTATGGTCATGTTAACCTCCCCAACTCACGGCTACATGACCCGCGCCAATTCTGTACTGTTTTCCCACCCTCATTTCACAGTCCTGGCCGCGCCCAACTCATGGGAAGACTCACCCTTCCTTCTGCTACCCGGATACACTTCAACCTTCACCTCTGAACTATACCTTCGAATTTCCAATACTAATGCCGCCACCTTGTGGCCTCATGCTTGTAGCTCACTCGTCTTGTTTAATACCCAAACAATGCGACTTGGACTTGCTTATTTCTACCTCCTCCTTTTTCCATTCACCCATCATGTATTTATACAAACTTTAGAACGTGGGGAGGGGGCTTGGTTTAGTCGAGCCGACCCACCCATACTTCAATTTGTATTTCCACATGTTGGCTCATGCATCGGCCCAAGTCGTGCACCCAGCTCGTTGCCCTCCAACTAGTTTGCCTATAAACCAAGTTGACTCGTGCACCCAACACTTAGTCAAATTTCATGTTGGCATCCCTCAAATCATCAGTTAAAAGCGTTCACCCTGGCTCATTGGTTAAACGCTCCCTCATGACTCGTCGGTTATGTGTGCCCCGCCCAACTTGTCAATCATGTGCACCCTACCCCAACTCATCGATTAAATGTGCCTCGAAGACTTGTCCACCAACTTGTTTGTTAAACATGATCAGTGTGGGTGATCGACCTGCCCAAGTGCGATGAAGACTCGGGGGCATGAAATCGACTATGTTAGGGGGCCAATTCTTCGTAACTCCTCCTTTCCTACAATTCCGATATGCGATATCAAATATCACAATCGGCACTGCCTAGGGGCCGATTCTTAACACCTTTCTACCTTCGACCTGCGATATGGGATATGTGAGGGCCAATGGTAGCCTTCCACTTGGCGCCTCCTCATTCGCTGGGACCTTTTCCATGTCATCCAATCCTGCTATGTAGACAAGTCAAACTTGAACTTTGACTTGCTCTAACTTATCCATACAATCTTGGATTTGAGTGTCATTTTCACCATTGGATTCATAATAACTAGATATTCGGTATGAAGTTGAGTTTAAAAAGATTCTGACACTTTGATTTTTGAGCATAAACTTGAGCACTTGATCACTCCTCCCCACTAGAAGCCTTTTGGATCCCTATACATTTGAGACCCACTCGAAGATAATCAAAATTTCCGCTCTTTGATGACCTTGTTCTTCTGTCAAGTATGTTGTCTTTGCTGAAGCTCATCAAGAAATTCTGGAGAAAAATCTTCTATTGATGGAATATGTACACTTTCTCCTTGATCTTCAATCAAAAGAGGCTCATGAAATCTCGAATTTTCAACATTAACAATGGAATAATTTTGCATATATGAAGGCAAATCAAGATTGAAAGCATTATTTTGAGTCTTTTCCATAATTTTAAATGGACCATAATGGATTGGTTTCAACTTTTTACCTTCACATTGAATCCTTTCCTTGCTAACGTATAGCCAAACTTCATCACCTACTTGAAACTGATGATCCACATGATGCTTATCATGCCTTGCCTTATACTTGCCTTGACTCTTTTCTAGTTTTTCTTGAACTGTTTGGCAAATCAACTGAATTTTCTTAATGAATTTCTTTGCTCTATCTATGTCACTATGTCCATCTACATCTACATCTTTCTCAAAGATCAAATCTAAAGGTGATTTAGGAAAATAACCAAGACATGCCTCAAAAGGCAAAGTTAGGGTAGAAGAGTGTTTTGCTCGGTTGTAAGCATGTTGAATATAATGCAATTGTTCATCCCACAACTTAGGATGTTTGCAGCAATGTCCTCTTAGCAAATGAATAAATGTCCTATTAACCACTTTAGTTTGACCATTTGTTTGAGGATGGAAGTCTATACTTTTATTCAACTTGGTGTCCATCAAGTTCCATAAACTTGACCGAAAATTCCCAACAAATTGGGAATCATGATCACTTACAATAGAAGTAGGTATTCCAAAATGAACCCATACATTTTGAAAGAAAAGTTGAGTTGTTTGTTTAGCTATAATTTGTTTTTTATAAGGCATTAATATGCCCATCTTGTTGAACCTATCCACAACTACATACAAATAATCATGTCCTTTTCTTGATAAAGGAAGATCTCCTACAAAATCCATAGAAACACTCTCCCATAGACGTGAAGGTACTGGAAGTGGTGTATACAATCCTAGTTTCCTATTACTAGGCTTACTGACTGCACACAATGACATACTTTCAAGCATACAAGGCTAGTAGAAATACCTCTGAAGATTTTCCACTGTTTTATTTACACTGAAATGTCCAGCAATAAGAGAAGTGTGTGCTTCCCTTGTGACATTTACTCTTTCTCCCTGTGGAACACAAAGTTTTCCCAAATGATACAACAGATTATCATGTATGTGGTAGTCTAATTCCCCAACTTGGTGGCCGTCAGCATCATGCGCCTATTGTTCAACATAACTTTCACGCAAAATAGAATTATTCTTGAGTAAAATGGCTACATTAATAATCGGTCTAGAAATCATATCAGCAACTTTGTTATAAATACTTTTCTTGTACTTGATTACCAAGTGGAATTGTTGTAAGAATCCAATCCAATGAAAGTGCCTTGATTTCTATAATTTTGTTTGAGATTGCATATATTGCAAGGTTTGATGATCGGTGTGAATAATGGTTTATTTTCCCATCAAGTAATGCTTCCATTTCTTCACACTTTGCACCAATGCGTAAAGCTCTTTATGATAGGTAGGATAATTAATAACAACACCATTAAAAGTCTCATAATCAAATGAAATGGGCTTATCATGCTGTAAAATAATTGCACCCAAGGCATAGTCACTTGCATCTATTTGTATTTCAAATGGTTGTTTCAAATCTGGCAATGCTAAAACTAGGGTTGAACTAATCTTTTGTTTTAAAGCATCAAATGTTTTTTATTGTTTTCCTCCCCACTAGAATACAACCTTCATGCTATTCAAAGCATGTAGTGGAGCTATTACGGAAGAGAAAGTGACAATGAACTTCCTCCAGTATTGCGCTACTCCCAAGAAACTCCTTACTTCTGTGACTGATTTGGGTATTGGCCAATTCACCATGACCAAAACTTTAGAGGGGTCAATCTTCAAATCACCTCCTCTGACTATGTGTCCAAATACACTAAGGAAGTTTTCCCGAATTCACATTTATACATCTTCATAAATAATTGTTCTTTTCTCAAGACATCCAACACTTTCCTCACATGCTTGACATGCTCTTCTCGTGATTTGTTGAATATCACAATATCATTTAAATAGACAATTACAAACTTATCAAGGAAGGATCTTAAAACATCATTCATAACTCTCATGAATGTAGCTGGAGAGTTGCAAAGATCCAAAGGCATAATTAGCCACTCAAACAATCCATGTTTGGTTTTAAAAGCAATATTCCAAATATCCTCCTTAGCTATTCTATCTTGATGATATCCACTTCTCAAGTCTAATTTAGTGAAATATTTTGCATTCTTAAAATTATCTAGCAAATCATCTATTCTGGGCAATGGGTATCGATTCTTTATGGTAATTTTGTTCAAAGCTCGATAATCTACACACATGCGTCAGGTTCCATCTTTCTTAGGTACCAAAACAATTGGTGAACCACATGGCGAAGTAGAGGGTCGAATTACACCTTTATCTAACAATTCTTGGACTTGTTTCTTAATTTCTAAATTTTACAGAATTAACATTCGATACATACCGATGTTTGGGAGTGGACAGTCTTGTTGCAGCTGAATTTCGTGTTGAATTTCCCTTTTTGGTGGCAATCATTTTGGTTCTTGAAACATTTCTCCATATTGATTGACCACATCAACTAATTCAGCTTTCAGCTTCACATCACAACCTGCAAAGGATTCATGCTCAGTGTCATTCTTCTACTTAATCATAAGGAGCACGAGGCTCTTGCTAGAATTGACCAGTCGTTTCATTTGCCCTGCGATTGCCAAAGACATATTAAGCTTCCTGTAATGGGCTCTCACAATATACTCCACTCCGTCTTTGAAAAAATGATATTTGTTCTCAAATCTAAGGAAAATGACTTTCCTATCATATAGATACGGGCTTCCCAACAAAATTCTAGAAATATCCAGTGGCACTACATCTAATTCGACTTCATCAACGAAATTGGCAATAATTAAAAACCTAAGAATGCATTTCCTTGTGACCTAAAGATTTTCATCGTTGGTTATCCAACCCAATGGATACGGTTTACGATGAGGCACGGTTTCCAGATTCAACTTCTTGACCAAGACTGTAGAAAATAAATTTTCACGGGATCCACTGTCAAACAACATATCAATCTTGGTGTGTTTGGAAATAACTCGGATATGGAACAACTCAATTATGTTTTCCTCATTTGAATCATTATTGGAGTTATTTGTTGCGTTGGTGCTTGCCACAACTTCCTCTTTGCTTGCTTTTGCCATGACTTTTCCTTTAGTGACTATGGCTGCAACCTTTGCTTCATCACGTAAGTCAGAACCCAAGTCTTGTTGTACAACAACATTTGTCTTATGTTTCCCTTTATTGTTAGATTTATTCAGTCTTAATTCAAGATGAAGCTTCTAGAAATGTGTTTCATCATGACCCTCTTTGGAACAATTATTACACATGGGTTTCTCACCTTCTTTCTTAACAAAATCATTTTTCTTTTGCTTTCCTTTAAATATCTTCCCTTTTCACCACTCTGGAATGGTTTTTTCTTACCTTCTTCTTGTACATTTTTCCCTCTTGCTTTGAGGTGTGTAGCTTAAACACGGACCTCATCAAGATTCGTGGGATTAAACATAAGAATGATATGTCAAAGATAGTTATGGAAACCTCTTATATATTTCAGCAAAGTATCTTGTGATTGTAAGTCTACTCCTAACATAAGAGCTCTTCTCCTGAACTCTTGAGTATACTCTTGCACATTTTGACCTTTTAACTATCTGAAATTTTGCCAATTCATGATAGCTTTTTTCATATGAGCTAAAGGGTAGAATTTTCATTTTATAGCAGCAATGAAATCAGACCAAGCAATAGAGATCTTACCATGTTTTTTAATCTCCTCTTGGGTCTTTGATTCCCACCATACAAGTGATGGACCCTTTATTCTCAATGAATCCAACTGAATTTGATATCATCCTCTTGAAGGTTCTGAATTCTACAATACACCTCCAACTGACAAATCCATTTATCCAATTTTTCTGCATTAAATTCTCCATTGTACATAGGCAACTTGAATTTAACCTCAAGTTTTAGAAAATGTGATTTACCAGTTCCTTTTGTAGAATGATGATGAGTATGAGTAAGGGTAGTATTAGTGGAAGAGTGTGAATATGCTTGCGAAGAAGAAGATGAAGAAGATCGTGGAGAGGGTGGAGGCTTGTCTCCATTCCCATTACCTCCTCCTGAAGAGCCTTCTCCTTTGGGAGGTTTGGATCTTTCTCCTTGCAATTTACTATTCCTCTCTTAATAGAGGACCTTCACCATATTTGCCATATCAAAGAAAGCCTTTCTGAAGGTCTTCTTATCTTTTGTCGTGTTTGTAGGTTCTCCTTCATGAGACATAGTCATTGAAGACTCAACTGCAACTTGAGGCTAAACTAGTGTAGAGGACTTTGGAAATCTTTCTCTTCTTCCACTTGACCCAACTTCAAGGCTTCTAACCAGTTTTCCTTCTCCTCTTTTGAGTTTTAACCTTGTTAGCATGACATAAACTTGCAAATAATTAAATTCTTCTTTTGCACAAGAAAATCTAGTAAGCAAAAACTAGTGTACCAACTTGATTTGAAATGGAGCATATTAGTAGTGTTGATCTGGATTTAAACATGAACACAACAAATTACAGAGATAACAATAAAAAAAAAAGATGTAGCAGAAATAATACTTCATTTCATTAATGTAAAATACTGAAATACGCTTACAAATAGGAATGGAAATAAACCAGCTAGGGTGATGATAGCTTATCTCTGAGAAGAGATGTGGCGGCTACATGCCTCTGAATAGCCTTATAATAAGGCTCAAGGGCCTTTTTATTATTGAACAATAAGAGAAAACCCTAAACAACCAAAACCCTAACCCAAGGAGATGTAACACCAAGAGTTTATGGGCCTCGTTAGGGTGAGTTGGATAGCCAACTTCCCAGGGTCGCGACTTGGTCATACTATCTTCGTTTGACATGCATGATAGCGCATTGGAAATATCTCTCTGAGGACTATGACGGAAAAGACAATTTTAGACAATGAATCATTGGCGGTAGATTTCCAAAAAAATGTCGTTTAGGGCCTCAAAACGGCTCTGAAAGTTTTGGACCCAAAAAACTGCTAAAAATAGTAAATTGTGCTACAATTAAGGAAACTGAAAAACTGAAAGAAGCAATGGTGGGGGTCCAA